>JAZHYW010014610.1:0-140984 GCA_037355805.1 Ixodes ricinus
CAAGTTCGTTCGGGGCCTGTGCTCCGTGCAGCTCTCGCGGGTGCAATGCATCAGGAACTCTGACAGTGCAAGTCTGGATCGCGGATCGGGGAGGCCATCATCTGGCCTCACCGGCGGCCACTGCTTGACAACAGGCAATACGCCGCGTCCTGTCTGGTTCTTCTCTTCGTTTTCGTCCTTGTTGTTTTGGCGTATCACACCATGAGGCAATACACGCAGTGTCTAAGGGAGAAACACGCAAAAATAGGAAGCTTGTACGCGGTGCTCGAGGGCGAGTACATTTTATGACGTGCTGCGATGATTTATATATTGGGTGCTTGGAAGATCAAACAGACATTCGTCAAACGTTCGAAAATCGACTTAAAAAATAATTGGCCAGGAGCACCACCGGCTTTACCGACGTCGCTTGCTTCGGTTGCTAAATAAACGACACGTTCAGCGACTGAACGGCACGTCTCCGGGAGTTTCTGTTTGTCACGGAAGCGCTCGAGAGCAGTCTCAAAGAAAAAGCTTCCACGAGAAGTACTACGTAGTACAAGCGGTTAAAACGATACGAATGTCCCCAGTAAAGGCCTTTCTTACTTATCGTTTGCTGTGCTCTGATGACTCCGAGATCACGAATGACTCCACAATAACTCTCGGTAACCCTTGTCTCATTAAACACATCACAGTTTACGCCCAACAAAGTCGCCCTCGACCCTCAACCACACCACATTTATTTAAAAAAGATTGGCATTTTAACGCGTTTAATATTCTTGCCCACAATATGAACTGTTATATGCGGAAAACACCATAGAAGTTTCATGGTCGAGAACGAACCCCTACTAACGTAATAAAATTAAGTTTTCCTGTTTCTCCTATAGCGTGCATTAGCTCGTGTCAAGTCGATGACTCGCCGGTGGTGCCAATTCGACCCCAGCTGTCACAGGCCTCTATCTGCGATCCAGGCCTACTAAGAGGCCAGTGGTGCCACAGTGCATATTAGACATAAATCGTGTCATTGGCATCGGTAACGCCCATACCTGGCCGGATGTCGGGGACGAGGCGCAAACCGGTACATCCGGCCAATATTGGGGCCGATTTCCGGCCGAAATCGCCTCGACACTGGTCAAGTAGTGACGTACTGTTTCGGGGATTCGTTTGTGTAATTTATTTGTTCAGTCATTTTATTGGGTCCCGGGCCACTGTGTACACCCCAAAAAAGAAGTGTACTGTGGTAATTACACCTTACGAGAAGGGGCATTGTAGTTTTACATCTCTCTAAAAAGGTGTAGTGCATTATCACACGTTTTAAGAAACGTGTTTTAAAAATCACACATCTTTAAGGGTGTGAGGTTTACGTTTTTCTATAAGGTCTATCGCTACACTTATTAGGGTGTTAGCTATGGGAAACCCCACTTACATGTATAAAGGTGTGAAAACGTTTAATGTGTATATACCTCTAACTGAAGAAAATCTCCTTCATGTGATTACATCCCGTGCCGATGAAACGATATGTCCGTGACTCGTCGTTCGATGAACTGATTTGGCCACCAATGAGTGACGACTGCCAGTAGAATTTCGGGAAATAATTCTGCCGGCTGCCGGGAGACTCGACCCTACCCAAGAATTACCCCGGTTCTTGTTTGTTTTCCAACATTCTGAATTGTATACCCACTTAGTAGTACCTCATTAAGATGGCAATTTGGGCCGGTTGGTTCATGATTGCGCGAGTGTTTACGTCTCTTCTCGTCCTCGTGTTTTTTCGGCGCCAATCTTCAATTCGTAGTACCTCTTCGGATATTACAGAAAAAAACGATGGTAGCCGCAAAATCTCTGACAGCCCGGCTCACAGTCATGTGGGAGAGTGACAGGTGCTCGTCAGTCGCCACCATGTTTTGAAAGCAACTGGTTCCGAAGAACCGGAGCGCGCAAAGAACTTGTTGTTCCACGGTCATGGTAGACGCGATTGTCCGCCGCCTCCAGAGTCCGGGCGCCGAATGAAGCTCGTTGCAGAGTCAACGCACAACGGCTTTCGATAGCCGGTACTGTCGCCGAAAGTCGTCGTCGGGGAGTTGAAAGGCGTCCCGGTGGTCTCGGTAGCGACGCCGACGGTGGCGGAAGATAAGCTCTGGCCGCAGCGCACGGCACCGCCATGTTGACAAAGTTTAACTTCGCCTCGATCCGAAGCGAAGATTTCGAGCTCAAACCACGGCCCTCGCAAAGTTCGGAAACGTCACTTTGACGTCAGCAACAACTTCGACAAACAAGGTTTCTAATCACATTTTTTTTACAGAAAATTTGGAGGGATTTGGAGCGTCAACAGGTCGGCTAGGGACAATCTGCAATGCATTAATTTTAGCTTGGCGTAGGGATGTAGGGACAAACGGGCGTTACGTCACCGGCGAAGCCGTTCAATCAGCGGGCTCCTCGCCCCCTCACGCGCTGCACGCGCGCCCCGATGAACTTTGCTACATTCTGCCGCTCTCAAAGAAATGAGCGTTCTAATGATTGACATCTCGCTCGGCGCGACGTCAGCGTCGGGAGAGTCCAATTAGCGCGTTCCGCAAACTTCGGGCACAAAGTTGTGCTCGACGAGTTTAGCGACCCTGGGGTGTGCCTGAGGAATCTTGGCGTTGCTGACTCCATCGATTTCCAACTGGACAGGTGGGCCGTTGTACCCTGTGATGTCGGACTTGAATACCGCTTCGTCTGCACTGAAAACCTTCTGGACTTCTTTGTCTGGCGAAAGATGGTGTATCCCGCTGACATGGATCTTTTGCGCTGAAAACCAATTTCTGCCCATCAAGTTGCACCCTGTTCCACTTGTTACAACCAGCGGTAGAACGTAGTCCTTGGACTTATGTCTCACGCGCACTTCAGCTGAACCAAGGACACTCAAGCCTTCGCCGGTCCATGTCCGAAGGGTGACGTTCTCTTTCTGCAGATGCGGAGGTCTGGTCGGCCACACCTTCCGGTATGTGGCCTCACTGATTACCGTAAATGCTGCTCCTGAGTCTACCTCGAATTCTAGTAACTTTCCTTCGACCTTGAGAGTTACCAGGTACTTGGGAACGAAACTGGTTGCACGTTGTGCGTTCAGCTCTTGCATGTCCAACCCGTAGCTTTTAACTGAAGCTCCACTTTGTGATTCTAGGGCGTCCTCTTCTGCGCCGCAGTCCATCTGATGGGTTGAGTGACGTGTGCCAGTCCTCATCTTGTTTCGACAAGCTTTTTCGATGTGTCCTATTTTTTTACAGAAATGGCACGCTACCCTGCTGAATGGGCAACTGTCTTGCCTGTGCCGTCCATGGCAGCGGTAACACCGTAGATCCGGTTGCGTTTGATCCCGATCCGAGGTCTGTTTCGTAGCCTGTGGTTGTGTGACCCTATGCAGTTCCGTCTCGGGAGTTTTAAGCTCCTGCTGCTGTTTTATCGCACTTTTCAGTCTTGTTGCCATCCCGTATGCTTGCTTGAACGTGAACGTTTGCTCTGCGAAAAGCCGTTGCTGCAGGCGCTCATCCTGCACACCGCATCACCAAACGGTCTCTCAGCATTACATCCAGCGGCAGCATGGTTGGATTCAATGTCAAAGGGGCGGCGGCCGCTCGTCCTTCAGCGCCAGTTGAAGCGGTCGATGCTCCGGCGATAGTTGTGGCCACCGAGAGCGGTGTCAGCACGCCGAAATTGCAGTTGGCGGCTGATTTCTTTAATTCCGCTACATAGGTAGCGATGGACTCGCCTGGCTGTTGGTCGCGGCGTTGGAATTTGACTTCGGCTGAATAGTTCCGAAGGCCGTGGATCGTAATGTTGTTGGAGCATGGACATGATGCTTTCAAAGGCAACTTTGCCGGGCTTCCTCGGGGCCGTTAGCGCTTGCACAGTCTCGTAGGTTTCCGCGCCACAAAGGGTCAGCAGCAGGGCTCTCTTCTTCCCGTGGTCCGTTATGTCGTTTGCCTGGAATAAGAATTCCAACCGCTCCGCCCAGGCCGACCATCCTGTCCCTTGGAATTCTTTGAGCTTGCCTTGTGTCGCAGTCATCCTTGAACCGCTGCTGGAGTTCTCGTCCGCCCTCGTCGCCAATGTTAAATACGAGATGTAGACCTTCAATGGTTGCCTAATCGGTTTATTCCGATCGAGCCTCAAGCCTGGTTCAGACAGTTGCGTTTGACTGCGTTTGACTGCGTTGCGGCAGCGAGAAACCAGGACATCTCTGCTGCTTATATCGCGTGCCAAGATGATTCCTTGAATTGGATTCCACGCTTCAGACGAAGCACAGATGTGCCGGTGACTCGGTTTCGGTTCTCGACGCACCGCAGTCAAACGCACTCAAACGCAAGTGTCTGAACCGGCCTTCAGATTGATCCTGGCGCAACGTTCCTAGCCTGGCGTTTGTCAGCTCGTGCCCCGCGGCTCTCAAGCGCTCGCGAGCGCAGCCAGATGGTCACGAGCCGATGCGCGCCAGCTTGCCAGCCGCTACATAGCAGGAACGATCTACTAAAACTCTCTAATAAGGCTGCTTGTTTCTTCAGGAACGAAACCCATTGCCTTGTTTCATTCTATTGTCTGTACCAGTACTTTTTTTGTTGTTGTAAGTATCCGGGTTGTGCGCGAATCCCCCAAGGTTTGAAAATGCCAGGCGCATGTTTTATTTTCTTCAACGTAAACCCCAATAAACACCGATATATTTTTTTTACATCGGAGTTGTGAAGCGCCAGTTTTCCCAGGATCGTGTCCCCGCAAAGAAATGAAGACACCGAACTCTGGACACCTACCGCCATCGTATGAGCGACGGCGGCAAGCCACGTATTGGGTTGCCGCCGTCGCTCATAGATGGCGTAGCCTTTACGCTCTGGCTTGCCGACTGGCCTAGCAGCCAGGCGTCCGGCCACCGCTTGCATTCTATCCTTCCTCTTTCTTTTTTTCGGCCAAATAATAAACGTTTTACTGACTCACTGACTGATTGCCGACTGGCGCCCGGCCGCCGGCCAGTACTCTCCACTGGTCTTCCTTCTTCACCAAAATAAAAAGACTTAAAGTTTTTTTTGTTTTTGTTTGCATCGGGTAGATTTTTTGAAGCACCTAATTTTCAGAGTAGCAATAAACGTCGAAATGACAGCCACGAATTCGAAGAAAAGTAATCCCCCAAAACACGGAACCCTAATCATAATGTACAGGGTGGTTTGCGTTTTAAATAAATCCCGCAGTAAAAAAAAATTGCGTTTGAGTTTTGAAGTTTTGGGGCTAAGTTGGGGGGAAAACGGGCCTCTAGAAGAGAGGCGATATTGGTTATTCAGTTTGCTAATTAAACCCCGAAAAGACAGCATTGAATTCGAAGAAACTTAAATCCCCAAAACACGCAACCCTAATCACAATGTACAAGGTAATTTTCTGCTTTTTTTTTCTTAAGTGCAGCATTAAAACAAGAAATGAAATTGGCGTTTGGGTTGCAGGCGTCTAGGAACCTCTAGGAGAGTGGCGAAATTGGTTATTTAGTTTGCTAATTAACGAAAAGGTTCCATTCAACTTTTAAATTTCCATTTTTGTGGGCATAACGTAGTTGGGGAATGGGCGCTTGACCGCCATTATGGTCCATAGTCGGTGACAGGTCAAGAACGATGTGGAAGCTCCTCCCACCTCTTTCCACTTAAGCAAAGCGAACGCTGAAGAGAAGGTTGCCTTCCTCTCGGCTAAAGTGGAAAGAGATGGGACGAGTTTCCACTCTACCTTAACCTGTCACCGGCTATTGCTGGGATATGTGGCATTTTTATGCCAGAATGCTTAGTGGGTACTACAGGCTACAAATAGCACCCCCTGTACAAATTTCGTAATCCCGAATACTGGAATGCAGCCAGTTGTCGCCTAAGTCTTGGAAAAGAAATGTTATCGTACAGATTACCCAAACCGCTTAACACTTTTCACTCGAATGATGTTATCTTAGATAAAATAACGATAAATGAATTACGTGGTTTGATATATATATATATATATATATATATATATATATATATATATATATATATATATATATATTTGTTTTTGGTCTAATAATGTTTGTCAGGTCTGCAATATGCGTATTCGCTGTTGCAAAAAACAATAAAAAACAAAACATCTAGGGCCAAGAGCTTGTCAAGCCGCTTTGAGCGGCTTTTTTAATGCGAAAGTATTAACTGTCCCATGGAGCGAACCAGCGTTATCAGCTCTTGAAGCCGCGCCAAACGGCATTTAAATTCCCCTGACGGTCCCATGGCGAAGCCTGTAGTACGTCGTAGCGAATTGATGGATAAACTCCCATTGGTTGGCGCGCGGCATAGTTCCAAGGAACGCCACCCCACAGGGAAGCCATCTCCATGGCGCAGCGGTCCGGCCGCCGGTAAGAGAGAGGTGGCCGGGCTCTGCAGAACGGCCGTGGCGGCCGGCCGCAGAGCCCGCCCTGGCAGCCTACGCGGAGGTCGCTCGGCCGGGCTCAGCGCGGCGCACAGCTTGTCGATATACGCTATGTATACGAATGGTTGCGCATTCCTACAAGTTAGCAGTCTTAGGTGTCTTTGCCAAAAAGCGCCCGTGACGTCGATACTTCCAATAGACGTGCCTGTGTCGCACAGCCCAATATACCTTTCCGCAAAGTCTCAGGAGTCCTCACAGCGAGGGTGTATTGTGGGGTTCAGATGTACCGGGTGTCCGCGGGAAAACCGAACCCTGTTTTTCGCACCGCAAAAATAAACTGGACATCGCGGAGAGCTCAAGCTCTCTCAGAACATAGCCCCAGCCACTCGAGCAGGGTGCCAAAGTTTCAGCACCAACCGTTATCTTATTCAAAAGTTAAAAGTGATTTTCTGAAATTTTAAATGGAAAAATAGGGCCCATTTTCGCCCGTATTCATATTCTGGCACCACAGAGCGCAAGAGTATTCGAGAGCTCAGTCGACCGTCATTTTCCTATTGAAATTGTCAGAAAATCGCTTATAACTTTCAAATAAGCTAACTGTTGGTGCTGAAACTTTCGCGTCTTGCTCGAATGGCTGGAGCTACGTTCTGACAGAGTTTGAGCTCTCCGCGATGTCTAGTTTCTTTTTGCGGTGCGAAAAGAAAAACAGGGTTAGGTTATAACTATAATTCAATAAAATGATAAGGTGCAAGCGAGCTGGACAAGAATGACGGAAATAATCCCTGGAGAAAGGAGAACAAGAGGGACAAAGGACAAACACAAATCTCCAAACACAGCTAGGTGACCGGTGAGCGACCGAAGAAATCCGCCTGGTCCGGGTATCGAACCAGGACCTCTCCATTACAGGTGGAACGCTCTATCAACTGAGCTAACGAGGGCTAGACGTCGGTAGAGCAAAACGGGTTTTATCAGCTTCTCGCGGACGCCTGGTACGTTCTCCGCCAACTCGAACGCTTGAAATAACCTGGAAGCGGCATTATCCGTCCAGAACTTGAATACGCATCTGCCATCTGGGACTTTCATGAAGCCTATACCTCATCAATAACATTGAATCAGTTCAACATCGGGAGTTACGATTCTTAATGCATTAGAATTAGTACCCACATGACAGGTAAAAGCTGACGGCGTCCGTCCGTGGACAAAACAGTGGAAAGGGAAGTGCGCCGCGTAAAGAGGAGGAGAGTAGGGAAGGACAAAGGCGAGAGGGAGCCGACGTCGCGGGGCGGAAGCCAATGAGCGAGCGGATGCTGGGGCGAGTCTGAACTTGCAGGTGTGCGTGAGCGAGCAGGCCTCGGCTTGTTCTACAATATGGAGTGTAAAGCAAGTACTAGCGCTAATCCCAGTAGGCGGCAAAAAAAAAAAAAGGAAGATTTGTTGGTGGATTTTTAGGGAATGCGTTATGACCCCCCCCCCCCTTTTTTTTCCGGAAACGCTAACACTGACCCCGTAACGAAGCCAAAACGAAGCAGCAAAAAATGAAGGAAGGAAAAGAGAAAGCCAAAACAGAAAAGTGAAGAGATCAGCGTTTGTGTTTCCCAAAGGGGGCGTGTGCGGCGTTTGCCAAGGATCATGCTAACGCATTCCCTAAGGATCCATCAATTGATCTTTGCTTTAATATTTACTCATATTATTCTTCTATTGCAAGCGTTGCATCTCTTCGAACTCGCGATAAGTACCCACTCCTCTCTGACCGTCGTAAACTTGTAAGTTATCTCTTTTTCAGCAATTTTTCTACAGCCCGTACCTCAAATCGTCATACACTGATCATTCAGAACGCCGCCATCATCGCACGGGCCATAAGTTTGATGTAAGCGCTCGAAGGCAAAAAACCGCCACTTTGCAGAACTCCTTTTTTTTTTTTTACGAGCTGTTAATGATGGGAACCGTTTTCCGCAGAACATCGTAGCTACTCGTGACTCATTTGAAGTGTAAAAAAAAAATGCTATTACGCGAAAGTGTTTTATGTATAATCGAGTGTATTTTATGTGTTTGTATACATATCCTTTGATGTTTTTTGTTTTGTTTTACATGCGCACTTGTTTTTGTGATATCGTACCTTTTTTTTCCTGTAACCCGCCCTTTATGTAGTACCCCAGATGTCCATTAAAGGGACACGGCAATGAAAAAAATATTTTATTTCCAAAGGGCCTAGATAGGACACGATCAGTGCACTATGTGCAACGTTAAGTGCAACAGTTACAGTGTGTACTATGTGAAAACATATGTGCAAGACTATAGCCCAATATGTGTAGCATTATGTAAAACACTATGACGAACTGTGTGCAACACTATGTTAAAGGATATGTGGAACGCTACGTGCAGCATTATAGTGCAGATGTCTCAAACTCACTTTGAGTGTGGGGGCCAGGTATCCCACACCGTAAAGGTCGAGGGCCAACTAAGGACTTGAGGGGGAAGGGGGGGGGGGGGAGGAGGAGGAGGAAGAAGAGATTTCGTGTTTTATGCTTTTTGTAAACTCACAGTCTTGCCAGTGACATCTTTAGATTTGATTTGTTTGTAAGACCACTTTGGGCACTGACCTGATGTGATAAGAATTAAAATGACACCGCCCCGACAACGTGCTGGTATTTTTAATAGAACAAGTACAACATTTTTAAGAGAACAAGTGCACTAGCTGTCGTTGCCGTTGCTCAATACACCCAGGAATTAACCAGGCTCGACATGTCTCTAAAACGACATTCGGTTAACACGACAGTTGTTGCTCTCCTGACGATTTTTACTACCACACTCGAACAAATACCTGTTTTTTAATGGTGATATATTTTTGAAGGCGAAAATTCCGAGCTCGTAGCTCTATCTTTGGTGGTTGCTCCTGCTGATCGAGAGTTCGCGCCGCCGATATGCATCCTTCAACGAATAGCTTGCGCTTGCAGCCTAGCGGCGGAATCGTTGTACATTACAAAAATCTGAGAAGCAAAATATAAAGCGAAACGAAGGTCAAATGAACACCGATAAGTATAGACTATGTGAATAGGGCTACTTTTCGAGCGGAAAGTAATCGACGAAATGAGATCACTATGGCGCCTGCCATTTCTAGAGCTCGAGACAGGGGAACGGGGACTCGTAGCCCCTTGACCGCGAGCCTTTTATTTGAGACCCCTGCTATAGTGCAATACTATTCACTTGAACTGAAATGAATTGGCTTTATTTAAACACTATAGATCAAGGGTAACAGGGCAAAAGGCAGATTAATTCTGCCTGACGTGGACTTATCACGCGTTTACACTGCTCAGCAGGCGAAAACAAAAACAATAAAACATTAAAGAAATACAGAAAGATATAATGGCACATCAACAACAATCAACACCGCATGTTTTGTACAGAGCTTATACAATCGTTAGTGCACTTTGTAACACTTTGGAGGTAAATGAACCAGGTAATGCGACACGTACGCAATTAAAATACAATCTAAAAGTATTTGCTCAACGTGAGATGACAGAAGGTGCCGCTTTATACTATTTTTAAAGCTGTGTATCGATGCACAATCTGAGATTATTTCCCTAACGGCTAAATGTTTATTTAAGAAATCAGGTATCAAGTATGCTAATTGGTGATGTCCATAATTCGTCCTAGACCAAGGTATTCTATGGGAGCCGTGTCTAAGACTGTATTGTGTATTACTAGGAAGAAGTGCGTCAAACAAACAAACAAAACAACGGGTGGTGTCAGTGTCACTAATTCTTTTGTTATAGATAGGCAGTGAAAGTTTAAAAGGAATAGGTGACTAATGGTAAGAAAACAACTGTACTGTGTGGTCAGTACGCTGAAGGTTTATAATACAACATATTGCTTTTCTTTTGCAAAATAAACAACCTATCAATATTTTTTCTTTGTTGATGAACCCCAAACTAATAGACAGTAATGGAGAGGAAAGTACACTAAAGTATAGTACAACTGACGCTTTAACCAGCATGGAACCAATAATCTAATTTTGTTTAAAATACCAATAGATCTCGAGATGCTTACATGAATTTTATTTATATGAGTTGTCCAGCTTAGATTTTCTTCAAAAAGAACTCCCAAGAACGACAGTGTCGCATAACACAAAGTACACCAACTCGCTGTTTATAGCCGATTCACACGACGGACCGAATCGCGATTTTCGTCCGCGGACCGTGTACCACGTGACCGGCACGTCACCGATTCCTGCGATTCGTGCCTCGTCGGCGTACGCGCGGACTGATAAAGTCGAGCGCCTTTTTCCACTCGCGGACTTTTAGCGGGAGATCGACTTGAAAAGCGTTTAGTCTGGCAACGCTACATTGTTCTCTCTTTTTTTGTTTTGTTTCTGGGCGATGAAAACAAAAACGCTGTGGCTAGCGTTACGTCCGGACGGAGCACTGGAAACGCGTATACCTAACCCTCCCCCCGCCGCTCCTCTCTCTCCCCCGTGAACCTAGGGAAGGCGGAGATTTGGACGTAACTTGGGTTACGTCGGACGTAACGCTAGACACTTCGAAACAAAAATGGCGCATCGCTGTGCGTTGTGCGTTCGCTGGTTCATTTTGTCACGCGTTTCTTGGTTTCACGTGTGAAAGAAACTGCAGAAACTTGTCTGGCTGACGCGACGCAGGTTCCGGTACTCCTCCGGGTCCGCGTCAAGAAGCTCCCGTCAAAACACGTCCAGCACGCCGCGATAATTCTTGCACGTCCAGTCAGGATTTCACCGAGCAAGACCTCTCTTGTGGCTGTGGTGTACTTGAGTGTTGTGCACGAGCGCGGAGTGCGTGAAGGCATCTTCCGAACGCCCCTCCGCAAGCCCAGAACTTCGTCGCTTCTACGCGGAACCCTTTCCGAGCAGGACCATGCCTGTGTCACTCTCATGCTTTTAGGGTCAGTAAAGCTTGTGGCGCTTCGCGCGAAGCCTATCACGGTGTTTTGTCTCAATCTGTACGTAACAGCCGCGTACGATTTATGATCGCGGTAGCAAACGTCGATTTCTCTCTTGGACAACGGTGCCACAGTGCGATGTTGGAGTTTCTCGGCACTGTGGGGTGGCGAACAGGTTCGGTCTGTCCTCGCTGGCGTCTGCTCGTCGTGTCCCTCGTGTGGATGCGCTTGGGAGGCGGACGATCCGCGGACATGTCGTCACATGATCAATCCGTCCGCGGATCAGTCCGTCGTGTGATTCGGCCATTACAAACAAGCGCACGTTTGCCCAAAGCCATATTCGCGTGAAATTTAGCTTTTGCGCATGCGCACTGCAAACAGCAGCGTCACCGTAGTGGCGTGACGACAGAGAGTTGAGCTGGTGCATAGTGCAAGCATAGTGCAACCGCCTTCTTGTTTAAAGCACGCGCCATTGTGTAGTTAGAGTTCTCTCCACGAGATGGCGCCGAACGTCTCTGCAGCGCGCCTACGTTGCCAACCCGCTGCCTTCGGCGGCAACGTCGGCGCCCGCACTCCCTCGGTCCCCCTTCCACCGCTGCTTTCCGCACCGATGCGAAGTGGAGTGCACGTAGGTAGATCACGTCCCGCCACGGAACGACCTACTTGGCGAAAAAAAAAGAAAGAAGGGTCTCCGCACTTCGATTTTGTCCCGCACCGTGGTCGCAGATCGCGACTTTCCAGCGGCGAAAATTTCGGCTCCCGGGACTTCGTCTGTATCACGTCGCGGCAAGCAGGCAACCCGTCGGCTTCTTTCTTTCTCGGCCACGTCCGTTCGGAAAGTTTTTATTTGCTCCTCACCCTCGCTGAAAAAACAGGTTCTGCGGGGGCTGCTTCGGAGGAGGTCGGCGGCGACGGCGTCGATCATCGAAGGTGAGTTCGCTCTATCTGTACGTCGCACGACTTTCCGGATCTTGTAAGTTTCCGAAGCTGCTGTCAGTTGTCTATAAGTGATAACAAGTTCCCAAGTTTGAGCTATCTTCTCGCACAAAGTTTTGGGTTACCTCTATCCGACTCTTTCTCCTGTTTCTGTCCGTTTCCCTTGCTATCTGGGATGCGTGTGCTCGTCCGCGGTGTCCGTACGTGTGCTAGCCGTGAATCGTTTTTGTCAAGGTTCACCGACAAACAAACACCGTATTCAGTTCCTATATTTTTCTGTGTATAATATGTTTAATTCATTTTTCTTCCTCGCCCTAATTTGTGTTTTTCGCACGCGCGGAAACGTCAGTCGCGCGGAGGAATGCGACCGCCTCGAATTTCTCCGTAACTTTGCGAGGTTTCGTTGCAAGGAGCAGCTCCTTGCGACGAAACCTTGCAAAGTTACGGAGAGACGGTCGTTGCGTGCGAACGATCTGCATTCTCTTTCATTTTGTAGAGGGTAGAATGTTTTCCCTCTTTGTTTACCCCATTATTAACATTGTAATCACGTTTTGTTGCGCTCGTAAAATCGCGTTTCATGGAGGTGAATGACAATCCGTCACAAGTGTGTGGCGGTATCAGGGTGATTATATTCTCTTCGTAATGAAGATTAGCTGGACTTTATTCTCTTTACATATGTCGTGGACTTTTTGCAAAGAATAAATAAAATGCAAACTTTCAGAAATGGTTTTTGTTTGGTTGCTGTAGCTTGAAGATAATCATTCCGTTTATAGGAATATAATATTATTGTCTCATTACACTTTACATTTCAAATTTTCTTACTACGCGGAGAAATTTTACAGACATTCCCAAGACGATAAAAACTACACCGCAAATATTCCGCTTAAATAACATGCAAAAAGTAGCGTTTTTTTTTCTTTGACAGCTGCGTATAAATATATATGGCACGCAAGATGATTGTTTGTTTGTTTATATATATATATATATATATATATATATATATATATATATATATATATATATATATGTGTGTGTGTGTGTGTGTGTGTGTGTGTGTGTGTGTGCTTTTATTTATTTATTTATATTCTCCAATGGTACATAGTTCATTAGAGAATGGAGTGAGCACACAAAATAAAGGCTGTCGAGTTATTTTCACACACGCTTGAAAAGGAAACAAGGGTATGACATTAACCACTTCCTTATATAGCATAACTTGTCGCAATGGGGTTTTCCAAGCAGACAGGTTTGAATATCCAGTCCTGCGACGTTGCCACCGTTGACCGTAACAACGTCAACAGGGTAATCTGTTTTGGCGTGCAAGAAGTACCTCTGGGTGATAGCAGCCGTACGAACGCCCCTAATCAGATTAAGGGTTCGTTTCGAGGGCTTCTGACAATCGAAGCGCTTCTATCTGGCAGACTGTTGAAGCTTCGTGACATTACTGCGGGCCACAACACGAGGACCGAGACCGGTAATTTACGTTAACCGCCTTGTGTCAAACAGGTACTTTTTACCGAAATAAAGTAAACAAAATATATTTACTCGTATACTCACTGGAAATTCATCGTAGTAACGTTACTCATTACCGCGATTCAAAATGAACGCGTCACGTCAGCTTGAAAGTAACGCGTTATTTTTCTCGTTAGCCTGAGTGTGTCGTTTTTATGAATCAGTAGCCACTTCCAATACGTGTTTTCCTTCATGATTCCTTGTTATTTAACGCGTTCATTCAGGGATAACTGCGGCTATACTCATATACCTTGTGCACGTCTTTTTATAGTCTACCTATTACTGTTGTTGTTGTTGTTGTTTTTTGTGCAAATTACAGGAGCGAGCTGGGGTGAGAACTAAATTGATACATCTACACGTTCCCTTCCAGAAGTAAATAAATACCGTTACTCTTTACTTTATCGAGAAATAGTGAAAATACGTCACTAGTTCCTTCTCTTAAAAGTGTAGCTAGGTCGTTCGATGTCACTGAAAAATAAATAAATAGGTACAGCTAACCTGTTACTTACAGGGCTGCTTGTAGTAGACGTACTCATGTTTTCGACGTCACAACAACGCGGTGGCGCTGGCTGTGACGTCACGGCTTTTGTGTACGCCTACGCTCGCAGCTTTTGCAGACGTGCACGCTTGTTTATAAACAATGTCTTGGTGTACGATCAACGTGATTCCAATGAGTGTGATTTTCTTCGTTGGTTTGGCGCGCAATAGAACACTAAATTTGGATTCCGCCAATCGGTGTATTTCATGCGCCCCACGTGTTAAGCACATATGTTACACGAGGAGTTTATTTATTGATTTGCGAATTTAAAGTATTCGTCAACAGCTAAAAGACGAGAATATGTATAACTACGCATAATTCAAGTTACAATAAAACTGCGAAATCTGAGTTTATTTCTGTTGAAATTTAGTTGTGCAGTTATGCGAAGTATTAACACGTGCTCCCCTAACGAGGGCTGCTCCCGTGACTGTTATCTTCTGTGAGGCTTCCACTGTTATCGGTCCTCTTATCTCCGTGCATTGGAAATCCAAATTGGCAGCACTTGCTAGGTGGTGTGGGAAGCCGCCGGCTTAAGAATTCAACCGTATGCAGCCATTCAACTTGACAAGCCCATTTTTTGGCGTTCAGCTACTTGCTTTCTGACGAAAAGCATGCTGCCGCTTTCTGTTCGGACGTTCGGTAAAAGATCACGCGGTGAAAGATGGCCAGATGTCCGTGGCGCTGAGATAAATCGCTGGTCCTTCATACAAATTCAATTAATCAACAGCGAGGACAATGGCAGAGACGACGCCGAACATGGGAGTGCACTTACGGCCAACCAGTAATCTGTTTTTCTTGACGGCGAGCGCATGGCCACACGTCCTTCATTTCAGTCGATCGGCCTATATGCTTCGTTTTACTTTAAAGGGGTACTGAATTTAAACTTAAAATATACAGAAAAAGAAGTGATAAGTCAAATAGGATCAGATAAACCTGTAATTGATAATCCCATGGACTTATTTTAAGCGGATGGCTATATTTTTTGTTCTAAATGCCTGGATTTTGGCGAGCGCTTCAAGATCAGCTGTCGAAGAGCGCGATGCATCTCGGGAGGAGACGTCACCATGCCAAGGTGTACCGTTGTTATGAGTTTTGCCACTTGGAGGCGTCAACTCGTTACAATCTTCCTTAGTCGAAGTACCCGATGGCTGTATACATAGCATATCGCAGAGCCGGTGGAGCGGCGGAGCTGCCTCGAGCGTGCGGTGCCGACCAACGCAACGAAAGAGGTGGGTATGATGACATTATTGAGGACGAAGACGCCACTACATCACCAACGGCCATGATGGCCGAGAAGCGATTATGCCTATAGAGTCGTATTTGAACGACCCTTCAGCCTTGTCTTTGTCGTACGCAACAGGTACTAGAGCTTATTCACGAAACGATCTTACGACAAAAACTAAAAAGAAATCCGTATTCACGAAGCGAAATTATCGCAAGTCTTTCGTACGCTGCGATGGAGCCGTATACGACCACGGCTACGACAACTCCCGAGCTTTGCGCACTTTTTATGATGAAATCTACATCGTCGGCAACATCGCTCGCTTACCTCGTCGCGTAGACCAACGTGCATATCTATGTGCTCTATGTGCGCGTCCAAACTTCAAGCGGCAAGAGAAAAGAAAAAAAAAGTACTTGAAACTGAACACCACGGCGGAGACAAACATTGGAACCACGGATACCTGAGAAAGCTATCCCCCGGGTCCCGACCAAGCGACCACCGAGGACTATCTAGGAACGCTAGGCTTAGCAAAACACTTCGACGACACGGGACAAGACCACCTGCACATGACCGGCTGGCTTGATGAATGGAATATGCCCACGTACTTTTTATGGACCCTTCTCGTATGCATAGTTTGAACCCCGACCTCTATTTTGGGGTAGCAAGGTCACTCTTTCCCGTCGTAGTATCTAGCTTGCTTTCAGATGCAGCGGTGTCGAACGCTCTCGTCGATTCTATCTCCTTTTTTGAAGAGCTCAAATAAACGCCACATGGATTGCCTTCGCAACATGGGTACGAACGCGTTTTGTTTTTAGATGTCCATTTTATTCCGAAATGTTGGTGCGCCAACACATGTTGAGTTAGAGCAGTTTTAGGGAGCGAGTCAATGCCGGTCCAATCTTTCTTTGACGAGGGTCACGTCAGCATCGAGTTGGGATTGCCTATACTTTGTCTCATCCTACGATGGACTAAAGGCCAAAGCCACGGGCCGCCAGGTCCAATCACGTTACACGCTAAACTATGACATGCTTAACATTGAATAGGGGTGGACGAATAATGCTCCGAACCAAAAAGCGCTGCATCATTTCTATAGCTTCAACACTGCAAAGAGTCTGTATGTCGTGGCTTTCTCTGCGATGTAAAATTGATGCGCCACTCAGTGCTGTTCAATTCGAACCACTGTCCACCCATACACATTAGTAATCTATAGACAGAGGCACCGACACGTGCATCGAAGCGAAATACCACGCAATTTCTTAGTGGCTTGTGATTGGATCTGGTGACCCGTAGCTTTTACCTTTAGTCCATCATGGGGTGACACGAAGTATAGTGGCCAGCGGTTCATAAAATTGGTTGTGAAAGATCGTTCGCGAAGCGGTTACCAAGAACGCAAGGCCAATGTGGTTCAGCTCCCAGTGCGAACAGATATTTAGGTGGATCCTGCTGACTCTCTTTTAGTTTGAACATATATATTTTTCTGGACGTCGGCTCTCTCCCGCATCCCCGAAGCCACAAAAAACGCCGCAGCGGTTTGTTTACGTGTGCGCCGCTTTGCGGAGCAGTACGAGCCGTCTCCTTTTAGCAGCGATGGTAGTTGTGTTGGCTTCTTAGCCATCGAGTTCGTTGCAATCAACCAAGGCGGCTATCCCGTCATCAAAAGAGGTGGCCATTCGGGCCCCTTTAAAAAGACCTTTCGTAGCGTCGACATTACATCGCACGTACACAATACCCAAACCACCCCAAACAAGCGTTGCCGGATACTAAAACTGATGGTGGCCAACTCTGCTGTTACTTTCTTCACCAAAACGGCTCGGCACTACATTCAGGCTTAAGTAATCTCTATGAGTGAGCCTACTTCCCGTCGTGGTGCTGCTTTTACTGACGCTGATGTCGACGACATTCCATCGAAGCTTCACAGACATCCACGAGTTGGTTTTTGTTTATCGTTTTATTCAGTTTAGAATACGCTTTCTCGTGTTATCCTACGAAATATTGGCGTTGGTGAGGTCGTACTTTAACCCGCGTCATGTTTAAGCAAAGAGATGGGCTGCAGAATTGGTTTCCCTACCTCTTTAAGTCTGACCACAGTCGACGTTACGATCTAATGGCACCAGTCACGTGGTGGCAAAAGTGCTTCGTCACGGCAATCGTCGTCTTTGTGCGTTTGTCACCACCGACCAATTCAATCGTGCACAATGAATGGGCCGCTATCCTCCAAACTTTTCAAGTGGCAGCTTTATAGGCCCAACCACGCTCAAAGTCACGTAGCGCGCGTGGCTGAAGTTACTCGTGTCTGAAACGATGGTGGCTGAAGCGTAAGCTCTGGTCGCGTAAGCGCCGGTAGCCTGAATTTCTTTTAGTGATAGGTTTAGGATGAGCGCATGACGAGGCACTGTAGGCGCTTTTTGATTAGCTCCATCGGCTTCAAATGTTGGGCTGCGGTCGGATTTAGGGTGAAACGAAATATGGCATTATGCTCCGTCCATGGCTGAGCTACACGCCAAGGCGGTGGAAGCTACGTGCCCGATAGACCAATCAATTGTCGGTCTTGCACCATGTGATCGGGCGCTGTGACTTAAGTGATTTAAATCGTGATCTAAATGATGATTTGATTCAAACCTTCGTCGCAAAATTAATTCCGAAAATATCTTGATTAACGGTTTGTCTATAATTACATGTTTTTTTATATATAAGCGAGAGAGATTGATCACTGCACGAGCAAATCGGAATATTGAGTTTTCTATCTACCTTCTATTTCGGTTGTCAGTTACGTGACATCATAGTGCAAGCAAATTAGAACGCGTTCCATACATAAGTTTATTGCGCAATGAACGAGATCATAAATCACACAGGCCCGCAAAAGCGCGGGTGGGGTTCGTGGGCGGCACACTGTTGTAGTGAATAGGAGGTTATTATTCTTGCACAAAACAACGTACCGCCATGCTTCCAGACTAAAAAAGAAAAACAGGTTACATGTTACAAAACCCAACAAATTACAAACCTATTGGGTTAGGAAAGCACAAAAAGCTCTTTGTTTACCTAGCTAAAGAAATTGAAGCTTTTTTTGTTCTAGTTTGGTGGGGTTACATCAATAAAATGTTGTTAAATTAACCGCTCTTTAAATTTACACTAATATTTCCTTCCAAACTTTATCAGTGATCGGACGGATTGGTCAATCAATCTGTTATGTTTAAAAACACATGTAGTGATAAGGAGTCACTATTTTCTAGCTACAGTGATTTAAATCAAATCAATCTGACTATAATAAAATAAATATTGTTTAAATAAAATCAAATGAGTCTGATTTAAATCAAATAAATGTAATTTACTTTAGTATAATTATAATGCAATTAAATGCAAAGGTGCAAGCGAGCTGGACAAGAATGACGAAAATAATCCCCGGAGAAGGGGAACAAGAGGGTCGGTCGCTCACCAGTCACCTAGCTGTGTTTGGAGTTTTGTGTTTGTCCTTTGTCCCTCTTGTTCCCCTTCTCCGGGGATTATTTTCGTCTTACTTCATTAATTTTTTTTTTAAATCTTGATTGCCATTGACGTTTATAAAGGTAAAGGCAATGGCGCCAGATTAGCTAGGGACATTAATATTAGCTAGGTCACCCACAAAACAGTTATTTAATTCCGGCTTTATTTTTATTGAGACGTCTTGCTTTTTTTATCTGTCTTTGTTTTCTCACATCTCTTGTTGAGAGAGGAAAGGGAAGAGAATGACAGGAAATGCTTTTCGCTCAGGTCGAGGCGCCGTCTAGAAACAGCCGTGGGAACTAATATGGGAGAATAAAGCAAGGGTGCAGGCGGAGCTGGTGAATATATTAACCATGATGAACTAACCTGCCTGTTTTCTGTACCTTATACTTTTTGAAGTGTCTCTTCTTCCCCAATCTCGAGGTTAATTAATCATGGTTAAAATGGCATATCAAGTAATCTTGGCCTTGG
Organism: Ixodes ricinus; assembly: GCA_037355805.1. Classification (NCBI taxonomy): domain Eukaryota; kingdom Metazoa; phylum Arthropoda; class Arachnida; order Ixodida; family Ixodidae; genus Ixodes; species Ixodes ricinus. Next base: position 19,434 of record JAZHYW010014610.1, read on the forward strand.
ATATTGTTTCAATATAGCCTGCAATATGATTTCAGTCCCACAAATATCTTTTTAACGCTTTCGAATGATTTTTTTTCAAGCTTTGTTAAACTAAAGGGATGCAATTTTTATGTTACGCATTTTTTTACGATCAAGTTTATTATTGCTTGTGTATCTGTGCGTATATTTTTTAAATTTGTGTTTATATTTATAAACATCGATTATCAATCATTTTATTTTTCGCTTAATGCTGTAATTAATGCCGTTTGGGCGCTGTTAAACTAAATGAATAAATAAACAAACAACTAGAAAGGGGGCGATTCATTGGTCGGGAAACCATAGTATTCCCGTCTCTTGTAGCGTGTCCTTGTTCGTGTCAAGATAAATTGGTGTCCCCATCAAGTTCCGGAAGGGGGCGGTAATCTTTTCGTGCGGAGATACTTGAACCCCGCGAGGCCTCCAGCGGTCGAAATTCAGCGAGCGTTGCCAACGGCGGTACTTAAAACCTCGCGTTCTCGCACTTCTTACGCTTAATTTCTATCTCAGGTGATATTGTATTCCCTTAATCGTTCTCGAAATATTTTTTATTCATTTATTTGCATCCCCTAATTGAATATATGGGTACACATGTTACGCGTAGAATGACAGATCTCCATGCTTGCTGGGGTCGCTGACAGCTCCAGAGCCATTCAGATAGCGGTCGCTTCGCTCGACAGCCAATCAGATTGCGGTATTGGCCGATGAGAGCGCCGAAGGACCAATCACGGTGCAGGAAGCGTGAGCATGGTGAGCCACACCCTTCGTTTCTGAAGTTGTCTGTGACTACTGGCCACGTGCGCGACCAGAAGCGTCGTGGCGGCCGGCCTCCTTCCACGATTGGCCAGGCACTCACTACGACGTGTTAAAAGGAATTTATGCGCCGCTTTATCGACGCAATAAGAGCCAGACTCACAACCAGGGTGTAAGATAGACAGGTGGGGAAACGGCCCATAGAAGCGTACCGCAGCGCCGTGACCGGATTGTGTACTCGTCTGCTTGCCGGTACCCCGATATGCGACAGATGGCGCTGCGGCGAGAAGAAAAAAATCGGAATCGGATGTGCATGGAACTCTATCGGAGAGTGCACAAAATAAACCGAGGGCACGACAGTCCTCTATTGAAAATCCACGAAAAACTACCTCCGTCAGTTTAGCCGGTCGCCACCGGTCGCCCACCCGGATTGAGAGTTCGCGGTGCTCCACATAGATGGCGCCACAGAAAGAGAAAACCGAGGGGGACACAATCCGGTCGCTCATTTGGCTCCTCGTTTCCCCACCTGTCTATCTCACACCCTGCTCACAACGTTGATGGTGTGAGTTTAAGAAGGCGGCTACCCCAAGCTCAATCCACTGTTCTTTTAATACCCTCCTTAGGCGCGAGCACACTCAACTGCGGTTACGCTAAGCCACAGTTACCCCACTGTACTTTTGGAACAACGTTCCGTACACTCTAAAAAAACGCCCGTGCGTGTACGTTCCCGCATAACACTCGGAGAGCCAATCACCGCAACTTACGGAGGCAGCTCAGCAAATGACAATGCCGAAACATATGTTTAGACCAAAACGCAGTCTGAGTTGTGACATTGAGCAATGCTAGCGTGACGTTTTGCATTGCTTAATATCACAACTCAGACTGCGTTTTTGGTCTAAACATATGTTTCGGCAATGTTATTCGCTGAGCTGCCTCTGTAAGTTGCGGTGATTGGCTCTCCGAGTGTTGTGCGGGAAAGTGGACGCACAAACCTTTTTTAGAGTGTATGCAATCGAAGCCATGGGCTTCGATTGCATACACTGCATTGCATACACTGCACTGATGCATACATTGCATACACTGCTCTGATGAGCGCTCAACATGCGCTTGCGCATGTTGAGCGCCCATCAACGTTACTAGAAACACTCAGTTGGGAAACTGCCATAGAGGCTGCTTTGAAAAAGGTGGCATCGATCCGTACTCGTGAACCAAACTAATGGCGATCGCAACGCCGCCATTCGTCCCGCGGCGGCCACTCCGGGAACTTCACATCTGCCCGTATCGGTTCAGGTTGAATCGCGCAAGGGTCGGTGGCACCATCTCGCAATGCATTTCGCAGTAGCAATATAAATAAACTTTCGTGTTTTGACTATCGCATAGTCAAAAAATGAAAGAAATCGCATAGAGTTGCCATGAGTCCGAGCCCCAAAATGGCGCACGGAAGTAGTCATCCCCCGGTTGTCAGAGCTCACGCTGAACGGCTCTGCCACCACGTTTGAACTCACGCAATAAAGAGCGAATACACGATTTCCCTTAAAACATCGAAGATAAATTAATTTCTAATTTGGGTTGTGTGCACGTTTAGACAACAAGAAGTTAGTCATCTAGAAAACAAAAATTAAAATACAAAACGAAAAAAAAAGATGCTTCGCCTTGATCTTGCAACGAGAAGCAGCGTCGGCTCGCTTCAATTCGCCTCGACCTTCCCCTCGATTTGTTTTAGGTCGCTCATTTCACATCCCTTTTTCCTCGTTTCACTGGAGACTGTCGCCGACGCTGCGCTAATGATCCAACCCATCACCCTTATCCAAACAACTTTACGCCGATATGGCATTCCAGGTTGCGAGAGGAAGAGGTTTCTTTTCTTAGTTTATCTTTTCACGCGGCGTGTACCCGACCTGCGGTAACTTGAGGCCCGTAAAGTTTCGTTTATTCGCAGTCTGGAAGCTTTGCGCAAATAAAAGTACAAGTTATTGGTTACTTTGCGGTCCCTCGCAACCTTTCGCTTCGATTGCAGGATCAGCCGGCGGCAACCTTGCAGAAAGAAAACAAGAGAGAAAAAAAATTGAAGTTTTTGGAGAGTTTTGCCGATTACCTTGTGTTAGTACAGCGATCTACGGGTTGTGTTTGAAGTCTTTTAACCGATTAATGAGTAGTGTTTCAGTTATTTACGTCGGTCTCAACGCGCACATTGTATGAAACTCCTCTGTGCTGTCGTTTATTGTTTCAATCCATCACGTGTTGCTGTTTTTTGTATTATAATGTTTGTATTGTTTGGTTGCTGCCTTTTAGTAAAACGTTCCAGGCAGAAAAGAGTGACTGAGAGAGAAATTCCATTGACGTATCAATTAAGCTATGGTATTTACACTGACATACATTGACATTGACATGCAAATTACATCCGTAGGTACTAGTATTTTCTCTCCAGATAGGTCTTTAAAAGCAAAAGCAAAAACTCTCGAATAATAAAATTTTCTCATGGCACTTCCGCCCTTGCTCCGAACTAGTTGAAATTTAACTAATAAAAGCTAAATGCTTTACTACAAACCCGGAGACTCGGAGAAGGGACGGACAAACAGAAAGTCTTGAGACTTTTTTTGTCCATCTATTCTCCTCCCAGTCTCGGTTTTTTTTTTATTAAAATGTTTAACCACCATCAGCCCGTTTGTGCCCTACGCTTTTGTTAGCTAAATGTTGTGTTTTAAACTCAATAAGTAGGATCTGGATTATCCGAAATTGCCCTCCTAATTTCGCTCGGTTCGTTTCAGTCCTACAAAATAGTTTCTACCCTTGATTTCCTTTCTTCCGAAATTAACACCCACACAAGTCCTCACTCGTTACTTTCATACAATAAAATACAGCACAAAGCATACGCCGCTCGTAAAATCGCATACGTGATTTTACTAGCTGTGTTTGCTCGATCGCCTCGAAGAAATATCTTTGCCACTTACAACACCTCTATTCCTAAAATTCTTTAAATATTTTTTTCTCAGCCCTGTATCCTGAACCTCAATGTGGGGTCCTATATTTTGTGTCGTCGTTCATCAAAGATATGTGCCAGATTGCATTGCATGTAACGCCGTATCCTTTAAAAAAAAAAAAAATTTTAAGGTTTTTTTTTTTTTTAAGTTGCCAGTGTTTTAAGCGGACCCTAACATAAAGGGTTCTAGCGGCTTCCCAGCGTTCTGGTCATGTATCTTATTTTTTTTTAGTTCGGTAGTTTTTATTTATTTTTTTACGTTTTCAAGATGCAAGGCTAGTCGCTGTTTTTCTTCTTTTTTTTTTAGACAGAAAGGGAAAATTAAGTTTTAAACGATTAAATTTTGTTTCCTCAATAGCTCATGATAAACTTTAAAAGAAAACCATCAATCAACATTGGCGGTCACCATTTTGAGGCACGAAGCCTGTGAATGAATCCGAGTCCCCGCCGAACGCTGACGTCACCGTCGCGTCCAATAGATGCTTAGAGCACGCGTGTCCAGACTACGGCGAACACGGAGAATGGCGCGCACTTTTGAAAATCGGTCTCTTTCAGGTGTATTGTTTCTTTTTTCTTCTTCTTCTTTTCTTTAGCCTGAAAGTGATGACTCGCCGATGTGAAAGCGTATCCGCAGTGCCTGGGATCATAACAATGTTTCACGCCGCACGTCATAGGAAGAGAAATAACGGCCGAAATCATGCGCTCGAAGCACGTATCGTTGGCTGGCCATTTGCCCGACGGCGCTTAGTACCGCCGACTCGTCTAGAAAAAAGAAAAAAAGAAAAAGAAAAGGATAATACACCACGCGATGTTCCGTGTTTCTTCGGAACATTACAAAAAAGAAATATATATCTCCCATATTCTTTTTAAAAAGATATACGAAGCGCTCGTTCTCAGTACGCATTTCTTGATTTGGTCAAAATTCACCGAGCAGCGTATTGCTGACCATTACGACTATTGCGCGCGTAATAACCCCGCAGTTGAAAAGGGTATCGTCGATAAGAGAGACTCAGGAGATTTGAAGGTAACTCGAATCTATAGTGCGTTGCGATATAGAAACTGTAGTAATGACACCCCCCCCCCCATTTCCCCACCCTTTGCATGCCTAAAAGCCATAAAAAAAAAGAATACTACATCTGTATTTCTTGGGGGGGGGGGGGTTAGAGAAAAACGAAAAGTACTCTATTTCTAGATACATTCAACATATTTGTAGTATGCTTTTAATACACGTTTATTGTCCCTGAGAGTTTAAATAAGGCAGGACGCGCCTATGAATTTGAACATCTTATCGCTCCTCAGCCAATAAAACTGCGGCATCAGGGAATAAGAGCGGCCAAAAACCAATCCCGCCGTGCGTTATTTTTCTTTTTTTAAGTTGGAAGTTACTGAAGTGTTTTTAGCGGTGCGGTTGGCGCGTCGACCCAGTTTGGTAGTTAAGGTGCATACACTAAAAGTATGTTTCATATACTATTCGTAACTTTCACGGCCTATTAGACACGTTACTTCTTATTACATTGGCTGACATCTGGATGATCGTCGTATATAGAACGGAAGGATGATGTTGGGTCTGCGGCGCCTAGGTAATTCTAATTTTGTGAAATGCGAGCGATATATAAGAGGCCGTAACTAATACTTCAACGTCAGGAAGGGGTAAGCCAGCACCTTCGTTTGGAAGCCGATTATCCCGGAGCTGGGAAGCGCGAGCGATCCTCAAACCGCGGTACCGCCCCGCCATTGCTAAAAGTTGCGAATTGGACTGGTAAACTAAAGATTATACATTAGGTATAATTTTCCAAGTGCTTCATAGAAGTACAACTTTAGTTTGCTAGTCAGGCACGTAGCCAGGGGGCGGCCCCTGGGGCCTGAGCCCCCCCCCCCCCCCGAAATCTTCCATTTTGCTGGGGCCTCCTCTCCCCCTCCCCTCATACAACATGTTGTCATGGGCGTGCCCCCCTCGAAACAAAATTCTGGCTACGTGCCTGGAGCTAGTACTGTATTACTCTGTACCAACGGACTCAGTACGAACAAATAATTTTCCCGACGTCAAAGAAAGGGCAGGCTTGAGAGAGCGGTTCCACGGACGGCTTTCTTTTGCCCGAGCCCTCGAAGTGTATTTTCTAAAGTTACTTGTTCGCGCCCGTATATCAGTGATCAAATAGCCAAGCACACAACTCGTCAGATAGAGTACTGGATTAATTGCGGAGGGGATGGAGCACTCACACCTCTATAGCGGTACGCTTCAGCTCGGAAAAGGGGAAAGGGGGGGGGTGAAAACCGAATTTTTTGTTTGTTTTTGATCAGGAAAATTGAAGATGTCGATTTGAAGGCCGCTCCTCGTGTGACCAAAGCATTCGCCAAATTTAAGCGTTCGTGCCCAGGCCGTGCAAAGCGAGGTAAATTTTTTTTAATGTTGTGTTAGTAACAGTTTTGTACACGTTACTAAAAAAAGTAATCGATTACAATTACTATTACACATGGCTAAAAAGTATTCGATTAGATTACTTGATTACTGGACAGCAAAAGTAATTGGACATTACTTTAAGAGGTAACCATTACTTTTCCGATTACTTTATTGTGTGAAGACTTGCATCTTTAGCGCTCATAACAATGAGCTACTTCCAACCTATATTTCACATTTTCACAAGTGCTGAAGAAAAAACGGGTTCCCTCTTCGTGGTCGTTGCACCTTCAGAATGGAGACACTAGCATAGAATTCGCTTCAACAAGTTTAATGATTTGGGGATTCGCCAGTTGGGGGGGGGGGGGAAGCGGAGGGGGGTTCCAGATCTTGTTAAGCTTAAGCAAGAGTTGTCGTTCAAAGTTTGCGTCGCTCATTTTATTATTCAGATGTGGATGAACTCGCATGTTATACAAAAGAGCAGCAGCTCCAAGATTTGAAACGGATCATGTGTAGTATCCATTAGCGGAAGAGATCGCCTCGACCACTTCTCAACTCGAAACCTTGCTTGTCACAAAGACCACGTAGGGGAAATAAGGAAATATTTAAACTGGCTTTGTTATATTTTGCATCCGCTTTAGACATTCTTCGGTTCTGGTTCTTCTTCGGGCTGCGAGTAGGTACCGTAAGCAAGATTATTTTTTATTTCTGTGTCTGTGTGCGTGAGGAAGCTAGTTTGAACGAAGGACTCACTGAGCTACATTCTGCTCCCTCAAACTTCGCCCTGAATGGCCTTTGTCACGCACTGGGGCTTCCTAGGGCTTCCCACTCCGAGTCGCAGCTCGAAAAATACGGACATTCCACAGAAACTGTACGTGCAAACGGGTTGACCTCGCAAAAATTTTTCTTTTTTCCGTTCGAAAAAAGCAGCAAAATTTATTTTTGTAATTTCAGAAAAAAAAGGTGCGTGTAGGGGGGGGGGGAATAGTAACGGTTAGAAGTAATTTTTATTAGGTCAAAAACGAATCAGATTACTCTTGTGATTACTGCCTAATAAAAGTAATCAACTGATTACGAAATTACACCAAAAGGTAATCGATTACAAGTAATTTGATTACTTGTAATGCGTTCAGTACAAGTCTGGTTAGTAAACACCGGGTTGTGTGGACAACAAGCTCAATAAAAAAACTTCCTATTGAAAAAAAAATATCTCCGATTTACTGCACAGTGGTGGAACAACCGACACGGAACGTGCAAGTAGCGCGAGCGGGTAGCTTTGACTTGTGCTCTCACCTCACGAGGGCTCGTGAGCCAGGACGCATTCGGACCCAAGAAAAGCTCGCACTTGTGTCCGCCATATTGTGCATCGCCGTGGTCGGCGTGCCACGATTGGTCAAATGCTGACTATGACGTTAGCGAAGAATTTCTCATTGACGGAAATAAGAGGAATGCAAGAACTTGAATTTTTACGGTGTTGGGAGTGTTGCTTTGAGAGCGCATTGATTCAAAGCTTCCACCATGCTAATTAGAAACACCATCGAACTTGTTGTTAGCAAAGGTAATGACGTCACCAAAGGGAACCATAGGAGGGCGCCACCAAAACATCTCGCCGCTAATACGCTCAAAGCTGCGATTGCCGAATTCATCTCTGCCGAGCGCGTGCTGCCGTCGAGGTTGAGCTTTAAAAACGCATCCGCCATTTGCCCGATAGATGCACGAACCCACTCTGAGCATGCGCTTTGGACATCGTGCTATCATATGGCATCCAGTGAACACTGTACTCCGTTGCTGAGACTTCAGCCAAAGCTACAAGCACGAGCTAGCCCGCGCTCCTGGCTTTCAGAAGTGCATTTATAGCGCGAGTGCTCGGTCTGCAAGAGAACGGTTCAAAGCAGCGACCTCGTGCTCTCGTGTTCCTAACATGGGCTGCATTCTCAAAATTTTAGTAGATCGTTCCGATAACTCCAACGCATGCTCTAGGCGTCAGCGAGAGTATCGGGTATCGTTATCGTAGTCGTTGGAACGATATACTAAAAGTCCCTACTGCCAGTGACTTTAGTGAACACCACATATAGTAGGACGATGCCACAAAGTGCGCGCGAACTCGAAGCTAAGACTACACGGCGAGAAATTGAGGGAGAGGGAGGAGACAAAATGGCGCGGGGACGTCAGAATGCCGAGCTCTGGTTGGAATGAATAGAGGGTACATGCAAAAGCTAGCTGCCTTTGTCTCTACTCACTGCTTATGAACGCGTTCGGACGCCTAAGCGCCAGCGTCTTGCATTCGGCGTTCGCGTTCGAAGAGTGAGTAAAACCGGAAAGCAGCTAGCTTTGCGTCTAGCCCCTAATGATTCCGACCAGAGCTCGACATTCTGACGTCCTGTGCACTCTCCTCTCCTCCTCTCCCTCAGTTTCTCAGCGCATAGCCACCATTGGAAGCGTGCAACAGGACAGTGGCGCCACGGAGCGGCTCCTGGCAGAGGTATTTCGTATCGGCCACGGCCAGGACTGGCATAGACATCCATGTGTTGCAGCCAATTTTTCTAATCAATGTCAGCTCACTTGACCACCGCGCCTACAACACATTCGGGGCCGTATAGTCGGTGCTAGTTTTTTTTATACGAGACCTGGAAATTGAGAGCATAAGCCCCTGCATGCGCTGGCGAAAACAGTCGCGATTGCCTCGATCCCAGTACGCCTACTCGATCCGCCAGTGAGCGAAGGGCAGTTCTCATAATAAGAGGAACCAAAAATACTTATCACGTAGATTTTATCAATTACTGGCACTGATAAATATCATCCCGTAATGATTTCCGGACCGTCGATCACAGAGACGCTTCGCAGAAGCATCTTCCAGCGCAGATACACGAAAACAAAAATGGCGGTGTACTGCCGTCACTTTCACTTACAACCGCGGGACAAACCATTGAACCGGAGCTAGGAGCAGTTCCTGCGGGTCGAACGACAGCAAATACATACAGACCAACGATGGACGTGGGTAGGTTTCGAACGTCGAGTGCCAAACCTTTTATTCCGGTGGGAGACCGGAGTGACACGGCCGCGGGAGGATCACAGACGCGGACAAGACGCTGCGGGTGCATTGCGGAGCGCAAATTCGTCTGCTTCTGGCGCAGAAGCGGCGGGATCGTCAAAACGCCGATCTCTAATTGGCTTCGATTAGAAGGATAGTGGGTAGACCTCAAAACAGCTAGCCATGCAGCTAGCATTGAGGTCTGCCCACTATTCTACCGATCAGAGCCAATCAGAACTCGGCGATCTGGAAGTCACCGCGAACCCCTGTGCATGAAGCAGACACACTCCGCATAGGTCGGAGCGGGCAGCGCTTCACTATACAGTCAAACGCCGCTACAACGAACGCTTCTACTACGAAATAGCCTGTACAACGCTTTAATAGCCTGTACATCTGCTTTATTGGGGTCATTAAAGTGCGCGACGGATATAACGAAGTGACGTGTATAACGAAGAATTATCGCGGTCCCACACGCTTCGTTATACAGGCGTTTGACTGTACTCCGTTTCACCTTACGTCTAAGGGCAGCGGATGCTACGAGCCATCGGAGCCAATCCGAGGCCGTGTAGGTGTCACGTGACCTTGGAGAGGGCACAGCGACGCGCGGAAAGCGTATCACGGGCTACGTCCACAAAGCGGGATTGGCAAGGATTGCTCGTCCGCTGCGTCCGGACGTAATGTGAAAGGGAATATAGCTGCCTTCGATTTATTTACACCTCCTGTACCGGTGCAGAAAAGTGTAGGGCGGTGTAAGTTCCGGCCATATCTCAGTACACATGCCGGAAGTACATTGCCCTACATGTTTCTGCAGAGGTGCAGAGGCGCAGCAGAGCAGGTAAACCGAACGCAGCTATTATGCGACGTAACGTGGACGCTGCCACTGGTGGCGCTCGCAACCAGCTGCCAAAGTAAGGATTAGCTGCCAAGGCGGAGACGCGCGCCTTCTATAGACCTTTTCTGCTTATTCTCGCCCCCGACCGCCAAGTAGGCATATCCGGTATGGGCGACGAAAAAATATCAAAACGTTTCAACCTGCAACTAGTAAAAAAATGGAGGGAGGCAAAACGAAAATGTGTGACGGTTACGTTCATCTCCTACATGCCTTTTATTGGCGTGGCGACGGCAAAACAATGTTTTCGCCCATACTGGAAGTGACGACAATTCAAGATGGCGGCGCCTTGCAGAAAAAGGTCTATTGGTGAGGAGATCGAACTTGTGGGGTCTTGTCAGCCCCCCTTCGTCGACAACCGGACGCCGGCGCCTGAGGACTCGTTTTCGGATGCCGCCGTGGCGAAGGCGGCGCCTCTGAAGCTTGGTGCCCGAGTACCTCCTCCCTCGGGACCCATCTTGAAGACGTTGGCGGTGCCGGCGGTGGACATCATAGGACCCCCTCCCGGACAGCGTCGGCGCCCGAGGCCCTGCACGTGCTGCGCGGCAGAGCCGGACGGGAGCTCCAGCGAGAGACCGCCCACGATGGGAGACAGGAGGCTCCCGCCTGTCTGGTGCGCGGTGACGGCGGGGACAACGGGGAAAGCTCGGACGACGGGAAATAGGAAAGGGACTCTTGCGCGGGGAACGGGCCACGACGGACGTTCGCGGTGGTGGCGGCCGCGACGTCGGCTCGGGCGACGGCCCGGTGACATGGTCCGGACTTAGACCCCGGATTCGACCCTCGACGGCAGCGTCCCCAGGATGCGGTGTGCACTAGCACCGCAGGGACGCTCGGCATGCGGCATACAGTGGCGGCGCACCCCTCCAGGCTTCCTCGAGTACCTCTCCCGATCCCGAAACCCCCAGCAGAATGTGAGTGGAATAAACCCGTTCTGCCGAGAGCTATGCGTTTGCTGTGTCACGTTCATCCGGAGACAGGGGCCCGGGGAATCGGACGAGAACCCTAGAAACTATAGGGGGCGCCGTTTTATTATCATCATCATTATCTACCACAAACAGTCGCTGTGTGGCAAACATTTCCGACACCACCACTCGCCAAGCGTACGCCGCATCGTTTGCGCGCCCGCTGCATATGTTTGTAGCGATTTGGTGCGCACTTACTGCGTACCGCCGTGCTCGAAGCATGCTCTTGAATCTGGTATATGAAGCGCGGAGGACTGCCGCACGTATGCGACAATGCGGACACTGTCCGCCGTTGGTTCTGGTACAACGCTGTACTGGATGACATGATTGCAGAATTGAGCACGTCCTCTCCTTTAACGAGACACCGCTTGCTTTCGCCGACGTCGTCCAGGATTGTCGCAAGAGGCAGGTAACTGAAAAGTGATGTGCGTGGTTTGTCAACCATTCAGAAAAACACAGACGCCGCGCCGGCCACGTAACTCTCCCCACCCCCAGCCCTAAATTTTTACACATGCACAATTGAAGAGGGCGGTCAGGGTATCCGGACCCCCCCCCCCCCCCCTCTGAACCAGCCCACGCATGCGCTTGTCTTGCTTTCCAAGAGGACTTCGATGACATTGAACGCAAGGGGGGACCAGATTATTTTTGTTTAGATGCGTTTCGGAGAAAAGAATAGTGTTACATATCTCTCACGAGTTTAGCGTCGTCGTCTCCTATGGCAGCGAATGCACTAATGACTGCGGTCGAAGGGTTTGTGTGCTGCACAGTGTTAGTTCCCGAGGTGGCCGCTATGGAGCTCCACTCATCGATCTCCTCCCCGATAGGTGTCGCGCGCTCCTGCACGGTCATTCCCGAGCATCTCATTATTGCTTCGCAGCCAGTGAGATGGTTTCATCAGCCGACGATAACGCAGAAGAACGAATCACTAAGCAAGACGCGTGAAGAGCCACGCCCTTCCTTTCCTAAGCTGCTGTATAACAGCTGAGGAAACGCCTGGGCTTATGATGTTTCCGTTTTTTGCTTCACGATTCGTTCTTTGAGTGCTTATCGGCGTTCTCGGCGATAATATAATGTTTAAGATTGTACACGCCTTTCGTTATGTAAGCTGTCACTGTTTACATAAAAGCGAGCCTCATGCATATAAAAAAATAATTTTATTCTTGTTTTGCCGGTCGCGCACGCGCCCTTATGCGCTGTTCAAACACTGTTCAAGTCAGCACACGCGCTTGTAGCTTCGGTTCGTCGACAACTCCATCTTGTCACGCTATTCGAGGTTGAAAAAAAAAAAAAACAGTTTCCATATCACTTATTTAGCGGTTCGAAACGTTCTTTATCTTCGACGGGGCGGAGTCCATCGGCCGGGGGTGATTTTTGTGTACATTTTCTACGGCACGATACCGCGGTATTTTCGGGGCCCCGGTCTTGACCAGTCGACACTCGTTTTTTTCTTTTTATTCCTTTACTTTTTTTATTTAAAGGGCAGAGGGGAACAGAAAAAGATTCAGCTGCCTCTGATGCCCGCGTTTTGTTTGTTTCTGACCTATACTTTTTTTGGTTCAGGGGCAGGGGCGCGTCGCCCGCATGAGTGGTGGCCTTTTCTGCAAGCGCGGCGGCCTCTGGCCCTGAATAATTAACGAGACATTTAAACCTACGGTTAAGCCCCGATCATTATGAAGGTGACCACAGTTGGGACCACACATTTTTTTCTTCGTGATTTTTTTAATTGTCCGCGCACTCGTGTTTTTCCTTAAAATGTTTTGTACGCTCGCTCTCATTTTTTCCTTCCCTGTGTTTTTAATTTTTTTTTTACAGATGCACCTGGAAATTGTGTTTCAAGATGTTCAGGCGTTTTCTGCGTACCTAACTGATAGTTAAACAGAGTTTGTGTTTTTCTCCAACCGTACTAAAATGTGTGTCTTGTACACCCTAAACATTAAAAAAGAAAAAGGCTTTTGAATCATAAGAAGGTTAACTGGAGTCCAAAGACATGTCAGTCCACAGTTAGCATCAAAAAAGCCGCAGAGTGTGTGCATTCATTGAGCCAGCCAGGCACCTTAGCTACCTTAATTTGTTGTGATCGTAGCGAAAAACAACACATGGGCGCATTTAATAAAAAAACAAAAGGTCCACAAATACCAGACGCACTGGCACACCGATAACTTGCGAAACCCCTTGGACTGTTGCTACAATAAAAAAATCTGGTACCACAGAACAACTTTATTGTTCTCTGGATCTCGGGACATTTTAGTGTTCTCTGAACCAGAGAACCATAAAATGATCTGTGGTCCCTAGATTTTTCAGGAGTCCCATATACCGTGCTGATCGATAGCAATGAAGATAACGATACATACTATTTTATTAGCTATCACTTCAGGATATCAGTTTCAACCGCCTGTAGATTTTGTTATTATGTTTTGTTTGACGGCGATAGCTTTAAACAGCTCATGTCGCAGAAAAGCCGGCGTCAGCGTCGGTGGAGCCGGACAATCCTGATTGCCCGATAAGTAATTCCTTTGCCTTAAAAAAATAAAAAATTCGAAGAATTTTAGGTGGAGCAGGATCGAACCCAACACGCTTCGTTTGCAAGCCAGGCACACTACCGACTTGGCCACGCATACTTTCTTTTTTTGGCAGCCATGCAGACACAGTTGTGCAGCTTGGCAATGAGCAGGGTTTCTTTATAACTATCACGTTCCACTCTTAAAGGCGAAGCTTAAGCGTTGATCTGTAATTTTTTAAGTGCCTGTGGCGACTTTCCATGTAGCAAGACCATGTATATAATAGGGCTGAGGAACTGATCGATTAACCTTCCGATTAACCGATTAATGCTTTAGTCGCGATTACTGTTTTTATCCATTTAATCGGTTCGGTTCAGACGGGGAGTTTAAAAATTGTGGAGGAAGAAACATGTCTTCCAGTGTGAAGCACTGTAAGATTTTGTTTGACTCTCACCAAGAGTGTAAATATTTCCTTTTTAAATTTGTTTGCCGGTGTTCTTTTTGTGGGTGGCAAACGTCAAGTCTTAAAGGAGACTGTGCCATTGATGACAGTAAAATATAGTGAAAAGAAAAACGTATAGCTTTGTTACTTCTTAGACCTTATGTCTGAAGGTCAACAGAACCGATTAATCGAATAAAAGGGTAAAAATCAGTCGAGTAAAAATTCTTAATCGACACTCCATCCCCAGTATATAACTAGTTGTTCTTAGCGTTTGTAATCATAAGAAAAACACAGAATTTTTTTTTTTGTGAATATGAGTCTATTTTGTAGCGAACCGTGTGCGATGCTTTTCATTGACTTCGGAAAGTATGTAAATTCTGACCGCATGCATCCTGCGATTTCGCTGACTCTTAGTTTTTGTTTCTGGAATCCAGATGACTTCTCGAGGAAGGGTGGTGGTCCTGTGCCTCCTGCTGACCTTCCAGACGTCTGTCCAAGGTGGCTTCGACAGCAGTGATTCTCAGTGCGATCCACCAGGCCAGTGGAAAGCTGGTCAAGCTTTGGACGAGGACGCGTCCGTGCACGCCGGTGCAACCATCCACCTCCTGGCGCCCGTCAAGACTGGCAAGATGCAAGAATGCGTGTCGCAGTGTTGTCAGCATGGTGTGTTCTTTTTTCAATGTTCCTTAACAGGAATGACAAGCCTCGTGCTTTTGAAACGGTATTTGATAGGATAACGTTATGTTCAGAAATATAGGAGAGTCGGTAATGGACTTAAATGATTGAAGTGTCAGCATCGGAAAAGCCAGAGACTGAGAAACACAGAAAAGCACAGCAGGTTCTCTGCTTTTTGGTCCCCAAATGCTGTAGGTTCTCTGTTTAGTGTTACTAGGGGCTTTTAGCGGATTGTTTCGTTACCTTCGATTATGATACCGAAAACGATGCTTGCGCAAATGCGACAGCCGCAAATCGGGTATTTTCGTTGATTTACCGGAACGATCTACTAAAGCTCACTACTGACGCAGAAGAGTTAAACACGTCTGTGATAAGTGTTACTTTGATTAAAATGTGTCTGCTTCGACTGAATTTCTGTCGTCCTTGCAGATAAATGCAGAGTGGCCGCCATCGAAGTACAAGACCGAGGAAAAATCCTGTGCACCTTGTACGACTGCAGCCCTCCTGAAAAATGTGTCTTTAAGAAGTCAGAGAAACTGCTCAGCTACGACCGTACTGAGACATGGTTTCTGACGAAAGATGTCACGAAGCCACCATCTTTCACGAGCACGAAAACCCACACTGAGACGCGTGCTACTACATCAGCAACCACAGCAGCTTTTGAAACGTCATCCACGGGGGAAACCACGGTGCCCTATGCAGCTGATACTACAAGCAATTCTGCGACAAACGCAACGACAGCAACTACGAGCAATAAATACGCAAACTCGACAACAGTTGCAGCAACAAGAAGCACGTTGAATGTTAAGGTGAATACTACACTAGCTACATCACCCACATCTACGACGGTAGACCTGGTTAGCAACTACACGGAAACGTCTACAACTAGGTCTTCTCCGGTCACGAAGCACAGGATACTGCTGACCGAAAGTTTCCCCAAACACAATTGGTCGAGTACGATAGGAGTAACTTATCTTGATGTCTCAACTACCACTGCGGCAACGAAAATAGTTCCAGTGGAGAACACTGAGTCGCATTTCAACACGGTCTCCACGACAGTGGAGTTCTCATCGGCAAGCCCTCGGACCCCCATCGTCCAACTAAGCCTAACAACCGAACCAAGTCCTTCGGGAAGAACTAGTGCCTCCAGCACAGCATCTCCGGCCCTGCAAGCCTCAATGCAAGGTATATTTCCCCCTCGCAACTTTGATGATGACTCATGGTTGCCATTTCTGTCTTCTACATCGCGACCCACAACGAAGCTTGCAGAAGTGACACCCAAGTCAGTGAACCGTTCTCAGAACGTCATTGATGAGGAAGGGAAGGTGGCTGACTTGAGAGGCCCCATCCAGATCTTCGCTCCAACGACATTGAATGTTGTTGCTAAGGCATCGCCGTCGATCAGCCTTGTGATAGGCCTGTGCCTAGGACTGCTTCTAATCTTCGTCGTCATGGGACTCATCGGGCGGAGGGTATTGGACGTCTGGCAGAGGCGTCACTACTCCAGGATGGACTTCCTAGTAGACGGCATGTACCACGTGACGTGAGAATTGTGCCATGCCTAACTTAAGTAAGATTTATGTGATTGGCCACACTGGACATTTTGGATGGCCCCGCAGTATAGCTACGCGTGATATTATGCAATTCAGTGCATAGAACTCATGATCTACAATCTAATGTGTGCCTGACATTTTGTTTTTAAGAAGGATTGCATCTGCTTTGCCAACCAATTTAAAATTAGTGACTGCCGGGGTGCTTCCCTTGCTGAAAACAACTGATGTTCAGCATTATAGACGTTCTGGAAGCTTTCCTTTTCTACACCTTATTAGGAATATGAATCCTATTTTTTACATGTTATTGGGCACAATTTTTACGTTGAAGAAACGAAAACTTTTTATATGGCATCTTGACATGGTAAGATATGTGCAATCAAGTACAAAAGCAGTCTTGTCTTAGACAAAAGTTATGTGATGTAACCGCAACTATTGCGGTTGTAGGTAGTTACCTGTAGTTTGTTGTTTTGCTTGCTGACACAGACAATAGCAGATTTCATCAGCAATAGAGGACATGTTCGTATCGCGTATCTATGAACGTGAGTGCATCAATATACAATGCAGGAAATAATAACATCGCGTGAGCGTTCTCGACTTCCATGTGTGCTTCCATGCAGAACAATTCCGTTACGATTAATGACGATAACAGTGAAATATCATGAGTCCTGCATTATAGAGATTAGATGTATTATAACAACGTGTACAGGCCTCGGTTATATGAAATACTTAGTGATCTATGCTTTATATGCCTAAGGGACATCATTACCAATCATTTGTGAGAACTTACCTAGTTCTGCTTTATAATCTCCAACAGGCCTAGGGTACGTTCAACACGTTACTTAGGTGAGACTTCCCCTGGAGAGTCGTAATACTACGCTACAGTAGCGTTGGGAGTGGGTGAGCTTTAGGTTGTCGATGTTTGAAATGTCTCTTAGAGCAAGATGAAGTATGTTTGGGAACATTGTGAGAACTAGTAAAAATACGGCCTCCACTTAGGTTAATCCTATTTTGGATTCTAATTATACAGTTATTCTCGTAAACATGTTTACTTTTGTAGGTTTATACCTGTCGTAAACTTGCGGCGTCACATGCGGTAGTGGTACAGGTCCTATGCATTTTCTGCCCATACGAGCAAATGAGCAAATAACATTAGTGCCTCCTTGTTCGTGCTCGTATCATGTTTAATTTTTTTTATTTAAAAAAAATTATGAAAGAAATATTGATCGACCCGCATACGAGAAGTCAATGACAAACTTCTGTGGAAGCTGCACTGTTTTCATTTGTACCCCTATTATAGCAAGTCTCTCAATTAGTATTAGTGTTCACTTGCTTGAAGGCCACACAAACTAGAAGTTTTACATAAAACTGCAATCACATTCGTACAATCATACTGCAGCTTAACTTCCAATACTCGTTTTGTTCGTTGTTTGCGGTGATTTTGTATCATATATACACGAGAAATTTTAATAAAACGGAGTATTCTGTCTTTATGTTGCCTGTCCTGTGTCACGATCATCTGGTGGGCTAGTTGGTTGATCATTATGTTGAATTCCTGTGTGATGCTCAATCGCAGTAAGCTTGCAGAAAGCTCTTTTATTCAACGCGTCACACTCAGACCAAAACCTAGTATTTGAACGCAGCGACGAATGCGACACGGATAGGAAGCGAAAACGTTACTTTTAGCAGCAGTTCAGTTCCAATAAGAGCAGGACTTCAGGGAAACCATTTCATCGCTTTTCTTACACCCAAACGTCCGCACGAACCTCTCGTTGCTCCCGAGGTGCGCGTTCACAAGGATCCTCGACGGTATGCCGATCCTGTGCTTGATCTTGATTTTTTCCGAGCCAGATATCTCGCAGTAGCCCATTGCGTACACGATGAAGTAAAGCATGTCGGCCGTGAATTCGGGATCCATCCGCAACCCATCAGGATAATTATGGGCCATTCTGTTCTTGAAGACTTGGTACAGAGGTTCCAGGATGGCGCCCTGAGCCACGAACTCGTCGACAAAGACCTCCTGGTTCGTGCTGATGAGGAGCTCCTTGAGGGCAAGGGAGTAAAGGTTTCGGAAGCAAGCTGCCTTTGTGGTGTACTTGAGATCTTCAGCTGGGGTCCACCAGTGGGTTGTTATACCGGATCTGTCGCTGAATATCTGCGCACCCCTTGCGTCCACGACGGCCATGATGGCTTTGAGGATGGGTGCTCCGATGAGTGGCAGGTATAACGGATCCGAAATTTCGGTGAGATTGTTGACTAGCCCGAGAAATCCGGACGGCAGATAAAGGGTGTGTGTTTCAGCAATGTACATTGGAGAGGGTGAAAAAATAGAACCTGGAAAGAAACTGTCCTTCGGGTTGTCCCTTGTCGTGCTGCCTTCCAAGATACTGACGATCTGTCGTGCGTCTTTGACGGGTTTCTCTGCTCTGGCGTAGACAATCTCGTCGTAAGGAGTTGCACCCAGAAGGTTTATTTTGAGGGTCCGAAGGCGGCGTAGGGCACGTTTGCGAGATTGCTTGTCAGAGAACCAAACCTTGATGTACTTAGTCAAGGATTCCTTCAGGTCCCTGATTAGGCCAACCATGGCGGCCGCCTTTGGTCGTTCAGGAGACCAGTTTTTGAGGCCGAGTGCCATTAATGCCAGTATTCTCATGCCGCGCTGGTACGCTTTTTCAGTTAGCCGAAGGCATCCTTGAACCTGAAGGGGAACGCCTCGCACAGTTTCGTCCATGCCCAGCGGAATCAGAGATGACATATTTTGAATCAGCGGCGATATCTGAAGTAACGCAGAGAAGATGATGAAGTTTGCCGCGTCGAGAGCCGATGACGTGTTTCTGAGCACTTCCATCAGGTTTGAAGTGTACTTGAAGTCGAGGGTGTGCACTTGCGTTCGGCCGTAAGTCAAAACATGTAGTAAAAAGTCCCAAGATTTATCTCCAGTTGCCATGTGAGTGACAGGAAGAACGCGGTCGGCTAAGCTGACGAACTCTCTTGAGGTGATTTTGCGCAGCGCCATCTCCAATTTCGCGATTCCCTGCGCTGTTTCTCTGCTACCGTGGTCAGGAAGGACGGAACGAATCAGGGCTAAGTAGTCTTGTTCTCGCGCATCGGGATAAAGCAGTTGAAACTTCGCGTGCGGTAGAATAGGCGACGTCACGAAGCGCGTAAAATGGTTAAGGCTGCCACCGACGCCTTCCAGGTAACTCACTAATAGCGGATCAACTCTGAAGAACCTTTGCAATAGGCGCTCAGTTTACCAAGAGTGCTGGCCGACTTAATCTCATTAAGAGGCCACATTGGAAATTGTGGCTTGAGACTACTCAACGTGCGAGCTCTCTTCGGGTTTAAACATTCCTCGTAAAACGTTGCTGCGTTACGCTGCCAAGGACTCGCAGATGTCTTCTCTCGAATGTAGGCATCGAGCGCGCGCATCAACCTGGCCACCTTCTGGTTCCCAAAGTCCAGGCTGTCAACGTTTGCCTCGCTTGGACCGAACCACTTGGCGGAGCAGACGTGAGAGTAAAAGTCGTGGCATGGCTTGATCGTCCAATCCAGCTTAGAGTTGAGGAACTTTGATAACCACTTGCACTGGGGCCTGGCACACTGCTTACTGGCCGAGCCGCCTGCATTGTCTGCATTCACGGTCCTCCAGGACTGATGCAGGTTGACATCTGGTTCGTCTTGATTGATTATGGCCTCGGGAAAGGCCTCGGTAGCATCATCACTGGCGACAACTGGAGCGTCCTGAATATTTATGGTCTCATAGATGGCTTTTTTGCTATCATCCTTGGTGACAACGGGAAGGTTCCTGGTCCTTTCGGTCTTGAGGTTGTCCTCCTCGATGAGTGATAATGGCAGTGGATCGGTGCTCAAACCAGGAGCATGGATGGGGTCAAAGGAGGTGAAGAACAGTGCACTGCTGATGACAAGCAGACTAATGATGACCATAAGTATGCCGAAGGAACGTAGGTTGAGCACTACGGTAGGTTTGTCGTCATCTTGGTTGGCCTGTTCACCAGTGGGAGGGGGCGGGAAAGTGCTTCGTGATGCGGCATGTTTCTTGACGACCATCTTCAGAATTCCGCCAGCCACTCGTTGCTCCACCTCTGCTTCTTCCTTTTGGTATGCTCTGTTTCGCAGGCTAGCCACTTGGCTTAGGAAAAAGGCAAATATGTGTTCGGTGCTGTGTTGTGCTAAACCGAACCAATATCAGAAAAATCAACTACGCACACAGTTTCTCGTAGCTATTATAACGGCAGTCAACAAACAAGAAGACCAGTTGAACACGGCAATAACTGTATTTACTAAAGTAGTAGTAGAAAAGGTAGAAGTCTGAAAAAAAGAAACTAGAACCGAATTTTTAAACGCTACTCGACTCGAACCTTCACTCAAACTCCACTTGAGGCCGGTTTTGCGCTTCATAGTTTGAACTCGACTTGAAACTCCACTCGACTGAGGAAATGCTTCAGAATTTACTCCAAAATTTCGGGGTAGCTTCGGAGCTACCTAGAGGTTTTCCTCGAGACTCGAGTTGGCTTTTTGGTCTCATGGTGGCCGACACATCGTTTACTGAGTTTGTGGATTTTGTCCTCGTAACCCATGAACGCCTGCACCACAGCAAACATGAGAGCCTTTCAGTGTCACGACGTCGTTTCAGGAACCGGCTGAACGCGACGGAGGTGTTCAACGTCTGCGAATTTCTTGCGCGCTACTGCTTTGCGAAAGCGACGGTGACCAGCCTGCAGAAGTCCCTGTCGCTGAAGGAGCACGAGAACCGTCGTGGTGTGCCGATCCCTCCAATGCTCCAGCTGTTGATTGAGATTCAGTTCTACGGTGCTGGGACATTCAGGTGCACGATAACCTAATATAATTAACTGTTGGGCTGGTTGGCCACGCGTAATAAACCTCGAAAAGCGCCAAGGACATGAAAAGGGGGTACTTCGATCGTTTCACCTTATGTTGTACCGCAGCGAAGGCTAGAAGCGCGAGCTATAGCGTTGGCAGCCGCTCTTACACTATACACTAGTACACTATACTTCGTTTCACCTTATGTTGTACCGCAGCGAAGGCTAGAAGCGCGAGCTCATAGCGTTGGCAGCCGCTCTTAAGTCACGAGAGCTTGTGCCGCCGAGATGTGCCCCAGAGCAAGGAGCTCGCGCTTGTAGAGTTTCCTGCGGTACATCATAAGGTGAAACAGAGTACATTAACTGACGTTTTCATGCATTAGTAGTGAAACGCGAGGAGGAAGTGAGATATGTGTTAGTTAAAAAGACAGGAAGAGGTAATAATAATTTAAAACAATGTGAAATAGGAAGCTTTTTTGGAAATCACAAATATAGAACCCAAATGTTTCAGGAAACTTACAAAAACTTCAGGAAACATTCTTTATAAAAAAAAATTGAGGTAGTTTATTTCTTTGTCAGACAGCCTTATAGATGGTGAACTAACGCACGTATCCCATTTAGTTTCGATGGTGGCTTCATAAATATTTCTGCTGTTTCTATTATGATACCGCTTGAGGGCTTTAGTTTGGCTGAACAGGGAGCATTTGCAGTCTCTCACGTGTATTAGCGGCGAGATGTTTTGGTGGCGCCCTTCTATGGTTCCCTCTCGTGACGTCATTACCTTGCGAACAACAAGTTCGATGGTGTTCGTAAATAGCATGGTGGAAGCATGAAATCATTCCGCTCTCAAAGCAACACTGCCAACGCCGCCAAAATTGAAGTTCTTACATTCCCCTTATTTCCGTCGATGAGAAAACCTTTGCTGACGTCATAGTCAGCATTCGGCCAATCGTGGAAGGCCGACCACAGCGACGCTTTC
The DNA here is from genome assembly GCA_037355805.1 of Ixodes ricinus. Classification (NCBI taxonomy): domain Eukaryota; kingdom Metazoa; phylum Arthropoda; class Arachnida; order Ixodida; family Ixodidae; genus Ixodes; species Ixodes ricinus. The sequence goes on from JAZHYW010014610.1 coordinate 41,453, forward strand.
GGTCGCGCACGTCGCCAATAGCTAGGTGTCCAGCCGGTGTCGATTTAAGTGAAAGTGCATGCTCTCACGGTTTGATGTTAACGCACCCGCCAGTTTGGCCGACGTAAACTCTCCCACAGGTAAATGGTATCTCGTATATGACACCTACGCTGCATTTCACATATTTGTTGCCATGCTGTACCGTGCATTAGTCACTTGACTCTATCTTTGAGTTCATTTTGGGGCAAAGCCTTTTAAGCTTGCTTGACGCAGAGAGTACTACATGGATGTCAAACTTGTTTGCTACCCTTTTCAAGTTGAGAGATATTTTGGGGATGTATGGTATAACAGCTGGCCGGCAATTCTTGCCAACTCGTATTTTTCGTCTTCCGTTAGTTGTCATCAATGTTTATACGACTTCGCGTAGGATAGAAATTGGGTATCCAGACTCCTTAAGCCGTTCCACCTGTGCTTCAAAGCTTCTTCTCCCTGCTATGTGGTCAGAGGATTTCAAGAGGGTTGCGCTGCAGAATTAAGGGATTCATGGTTGAATCCCCACCCCTGCCCGTTTCGATCTGGATGAGCATCGTACCGGCGTGTGGTCGTGTATCACTACTGCGTGGTGCACGTTAAAGGCCCAAGGCTAGCGGCTGTACCGCACTGGCTAAATTGCTAATGTACAGCTGAGACACCAGACGCTCACTGAGGCAGACTAACTTCCGGCTGTATAAACATACACACAACAATTTGTTGTTGTTTGTCTTTTTCTACATCTTGTCCTGGTCCTTGGCGTGTTTCGATATTTAATATAAGCACCGTAACCGGCCGTCTGGTAAATTTGTCGCAACCCACAGCGTGACGGTTCATCGCGGCTATTAGCGGCGAGATGTTTCGGTGGCGCCCTCGTTTGGTTACCTTTCTTGACGTCATTACCCGGTGAACAACAAGTTCGATGGTGTTTGTAATGGGCATGGTGGAAGCCTGAAATTAGAGCGCTCTCAAAGCAACACTGCCAACACCGTCAAAACGGAAGTTCTTACATTCCCCTTATTTCCGTCGATGAGACATCCTTTGCTGACGTCATAGTCAGCATTCGGCCAATAGTGGTGGGCCGACCACAGCGACGGTTTCGATCGTTCACGTCTCCGATTGCCAGCACTGGCCAGCACTTTGTGCTTCCGTCTTGTCAATTTCACGTGGAGCGTGGCGGACTTGGACCTTGCGGTGTTAGACTTTTATGAACAGTAAAATGTATTGTATGACACTGTATGAGCGAAATGTGCCAAAGAGGTGAATTCGCATTTTCGCTAAAAGCCCATCCACAGAGTAGCATTTGACCGCTTGACTACCTCGGGCAAGAGTGACAGTCATATGCCAGTCATGCATCAATAAACATATTCCCAATCAAGGTTAGGATCGTGTGCCTTCATATGCGCTTTGCTTAGGGTGATGACATCTTGTCATTTTGTTCCGAACGCTTATTTTTATTTCTTGTTCTGAAGCGCGTGAAAGGGCGTGTCCCTGCACGCACTCGTGGCGCTGGTGGGGCTACGACGACATTTTGTGTTCCATGATTTCTTTGTGTTTTCCCTGCGTGCGCGCGCCGTCGGCATAGGGTACTACCATAGCCTCCTCTATACTCACAAAGCCTGGCAGATCGCTACGAGACGTGGCCGCCGTAATTAAAATGGTAGAGCGGCAGATAACGGATGAGGGGAGAACCAGGTGATGGGCGCCCCGCTGCGCCGAGACGCCGAAACACACTTCTCCCGTGCGATGGAATGTCCGCTCGTGCTCGTCGCATTCCTCGGGGAACCGCTCCTTTTCTCGTCGGTTTTGAAAAACGTGTTTCGGGTCCTCGTCGCTGCAAAAGCTGTGCGCTGACGACCAGGTTCTCCGGGAAATGCTCTGTGCTAGCTACCAGATCTTCGCGCTCCAAATCTGCGACCACGCACTCTATGGCTCCGTCGTCGAACTGCCAGGCTTTGTGAGTATAGAGGAGGCTATGGTACTGAAAAGTGCCTGCAAACGATGGCATCACGCTATACAGATAGACATTAGAGACTTTTAGTAGATCGTTCCGATGACTCCTATAACGATACCCGATACTCTGCCTCCGCCTTTGCGCCTACATATATAGTATAGTTATCGGGGGTATCGGAGGTATCGGAACGATCTACTAAAACTCTCTATTTAGACACTTTAGGTTGGGAGGGCTTCCGTCAAGTTGCGATCGCAAGACTCCGGGAGATCCGTGCTTTGAGCATGGCAACCAAATAAATGTGTAGCTCTGCAGGAGACATATACGAAGCATGAATTTCCTGATATGTCGCGGTTGTATCAACACGTAATGTTAAGAAAACGTAGTCAAACGCTACTGCGGGCAGGCCTTATTTTGTTTCGACCTGTTTATCTTCATGAAGCAATGAAAACATGCTCGAGCAGTTTAATGGGTTTATCACAAGCAGTTATTCTACGGACATGAATAAGCTTTCGAGCCGACACGTACAAAGTGTCAAAATTAAATTTCAAGGTTGCACTGCCATGAACATGTTGAATATGTGGGTTCAACTAACGCATACACTGGGCTCTTGGTGCGAGATGACTGTGGTTTCAAGTCAATACATGTACATTTTTAATGCGTGAGCCGTCGCCAATTGGACACCAGTACTTGCAATGTTTTATGTTACGGCTGCATATCGGAGGATGCCAAAGATAAGAACTGAGCTAGTTAGCAACCTACATTTACAACAACGCATTGAACCAGTGCAGAACACACCTCTTCTAAGAGACAACCACGCAAACTGGTTTGATGCGTAGTCGAATTCAGTCAAGGAAAAACTGGAAGCTGTTCTCTTGTCCACTGCTGACAAACTAGAAAGCGCGTGTGCTTGTTTTAACAATAAAACAACTTGAGTTTTCACGCTGGATACAAAGAAGCTTGAAATCCACCAATTTAGTACTTGTAAACAAAAAAAAATATTGATAACGAACACGTATATTCCTTGCTCGCACCAAAATTATGTTATAGACGAAACATGCTCGTATAATCTCGTCTCCAGACATCCCCTGGAACGGTGGAGGGGAAGGCAAAATCTCGAGGAATAGACCCTTGCGGAAATCCCCACAATTCATCACTCATACCCCACGTGACCCCGCACGGAGCAGGGAATTGCGGAGCCATTCAGATGTCCGGCCGGTGCGGCAGCGCGGAGGTGTGAAGCCTGTGTCAATTAGTATACCTTCGCGTGTCCACGGGACGACAGCTCTCGGCATTCACCTTTTGAGATCCAAAGGTTAGTCGGCATTTCTCATATATTCGCGACTCCAGCGACCTATAGAGGGCGCAACTATCGGGCAAATATGGCGATCTAAAACAGGTCGCGCTGTGCCATCTGCCAGCTCAACGCACAACGCTGGGGCACCAGCAAGCAAGCATTTGGCTCAAAATGGTTTGCCCCGGTTTTTTATCCTCCACGTTTCGAACCTGCGGTGATGCGTTGGCGTCAACGAGCTTCCAGAGGCTCGACTTTTTTCAAGGAAGCCATGAAAGGACTGCCTACTGTCTTTCCGCGGAGCTAATGAACGTTGCTACACGCGGAATGTCTGGTTCACGCGGTTACCTAGAGATTGCGTTCAGAGCAACCCGGGTAACCAGCTGATACTAAAGTTACGACAGAGTAGCGAGGACAACTGTTCCATCGCGCAAACCATTGACAACATGTAGTCACGGAAGCCACAAGACGCGAGCAGAAATCCCGAAAGGTCCTGTACCGGCCGGTTCAGTGTTTGCCCGCTAGGTGCTGTCCGTTTTGCTGGAGTCATGGATATTTGGAGCATTGTGAGTTGCTAATGCATGATCCGTATCGTTTCATCGACGCACGTTTCATCGACAACATTTCATCGCGGCTCGTTTCACCGACAACTACTACGACGCCCGATCGAGCGTCGGAGTAGTAGTCGTGCCGCCTGTCGCAGTGAGCAGACGACGCTTCACTTTCGAGTTCGAAGTTCTTTTAGGGCCCTTCCAGCGATTTCAAAGTTGTTTAAACGGTGTGAGGCCGAAAAGAGGACGCGCAGTGGACTTTGGTGAGCGTCGTGAGGGGCCATGTCGCGCCGGTAGCGCGGGAAAGGATGCACCGGCGGAGTCATAACCGAAAGTACGGTGCGCAGGCCCCAAACCCAGTTGTTTTGACCGTTCGACAATTTCCTTTTCGAAGTCTGAGAGATCGTCGGGCACCTAAGAAAGAGAGCTTCGTCCGATCCCCGACTCCATGATCATCCTCAGTGCTACGCAGTGTTGCCGAATCGTGGGAAAGTTTTAACCTTTTGTGGAAAGCCTAACGCCAAGGGGTAAAGGTAAGCTTAATTTGAACACACTTCAAAAAGGATTTTTAAATATAAAAGTATCTCTTATTTTACATGCGTTCGAGTCTCGTTCCCCGTTGTCCCCTGGAGTTATGCTTGTTAGAAATTTCCCACGATTCGGCAACACTGCTGCTACGTGTGCCGAGCGGAGCCATGTTTTCCGAGGGAGGATAAAATGCCGGGAGACGACATCATTTCCGGACTCCGATGTTCGATATTTAAAAAATAAAGCATTCGCAGTTGCGTTAAAAAAAAATTGTTTTACGAATGCCGTTAATAAATATTATAGAAAAGAAACGTCACTTACAAAGCTCCTAAATTTCATATTCGATTACGTCACAAATAAAAAGAAGCGAGGAGGTGAGACGAGAGAGTAAAAAACGCCAAAAATAAACAAAAATAATTTTTTTTTGTGGTATTCTGTTGTGTGTTTATGACCGCAACTTGCATCGTTTTAGGCAACAAAGATAAAAATACGACATTTGGGGTGTCGGTGCTCGCGTAAGAATACGGCCCATTATCATTCCTAGTGTTGTTGGCTGATGACCATACCTAGAGGTGGACAAGGGGGAAAGGGGGGGGGGCAGGAGGTATTGATTGGTGAAAATTCTTATTTTACAACCTTTCCTTCTAGATATGTGTTGGGTAGGGGAGGGGGGGGGGCAATGAGAAAGAAAGAAAAAACGAAACGAGACTCGTGCGTTAGCTGTTTCGGATACATTAAACCAAAAAAGAGCTAAGCCTTTGTTTTTTTTCCGACTCACGAGAAAACAGTCATAAGCTGCTTGGTAAGTCATGGTTGTGAGCAGCCAAGTGCAATTTAGAAAGACTTGGTAATATTTAGCCTTCACAAAGGGATAGTTGCGCGAACTGCGAACAACCATATAAGTATGTTTTAAATGTCTTCTCGGCTCGTCGAACTGTTCAGTTTAATATTTAGGAAGTCAATGTAAGCGGCTCAATCCTTGGCTGAAAATGCATTGCTTTATCACACAATCAGTACAACCGAGGTCAACAATATTTTATTAAATTCTGTATTTTTTTATCTACAATAACGTAAACACGCGATGCATTCTTGTAGCAGAGCAGCCAAATGTGAGACCACTCGAACTCCATAATCATGACAAAACGTATAGATTTTACATGTAAGCGGGAAACGCTGAAATTGTTTTTTCAACACCGGCACCTAACCAGTATTCGCTATGTACAAAAGCTCCCCGCACCGATCCAGCCTCTAAGTGCATAAGGCTGCGGCAAAACGTTAGCCCGAAATCTTTATCACAATTTTCTCGTAGAGGCAAGTGTAAAGACCTAACTTAATGCCGCACGTGAGCCCGTTTCACCGCCCAGGCATATTTGTATAGCTCGCCTCATTTGACCGAGTTGCGAAAATGCAGGTATATTCAAGAGAGTGTTAGTCTTATGGAAAGAAACGGTGATTGTGTGTTCAGACTAACTAGACATCGCTCTCCATCAAGCGTCCACGCCACCAGGCTATACACAAGTGATAATCTGAAATACAATTCTTACTGGGTGCGCGTTCGAAATTAGCATTGACGAGTCAAGTCTGCTGTGAATTCTTGTACGACAATAACCTTATGCACCTAGCACTTGTAGAGAAAAGTGGGGCTTGTGTAAAATTTGGCAAAATTCCCATCTGTTGAACACAAGTCGCTTGGCGATTGCCCGGATAAGATTCAGAATTGATTTTTCAGCCTCATAGTACACGCAAACATGACAAACCACAAGGAAAAAAAGAACTGACAAACACGACACTTGATTCTCTACCCAAGAAAGGGCCGCCAAGGGTGTAGGTCTTTATGGTGTTATGTCAGTCTCGGCTCATATCTCAGAACTGCTCAAAAAAAAAGAAAACACAAAAAACATCGCATTTGAGACACTTGATTTGCACCTGTATATGAAGATGCAAATAAACTTACCTAAATTCGGATCTGTCTCACGAAGTCGTTGTCAACACAATATCACACGTGGGGAGAAAACAAAAAACGCGCATAGACTGTGTCATCTCTATACTTAGTCGTTGTTTGGCATTGGCACCGAATCTTCTGCGAGGCAGAAAATCCTGCGCATGACGTCATCGCTGGTGGATCCCCGACCTGCCGCAAGCGGCAAACATGTTGAAGCTTTATGAGAGTCACTGCAAAGCGGCAGACACGTCCGTCTTGGCGTCGCCGCATGCTGGTGAAGTGCTGCGTCCGATTTCGGCCGACACTCGTGCTCAGTCAGTGGGAACACGAGTCGTAGCCAAACGCTATCCCAAACACACGTGTAAAGAGAGAGAATAAGATGATAGATGTATTTTTGGAGAACATTCACTCGTGTCCCAGTTGTGGTTGGCCTTCTTTAGATTACGCCGAACATTTAGCAGTACGACTTTGTTATCTCTACTCGTTTTTACCTCCTGAACCGTAGTAAAACAATAAAGAAGAGGTCCGGTTCCTCGCGGAGCATTACTAGTTTTCCCCTTTAATGCGGAGAATTAAGATATAGCATGTAGGTGCATTTTAGATTAGATACATGTTAGCGTATCACGACGTACACGTTTCAAACGCCATGAGCGTCGTTCCATCTTCCGGCAACCAAACCTTGTAAGAACTACTTCGCGCGGCGTATGAACAATGTGCAGTTTCCTTTTAATTTTTTCTGGGGGTGACAATTAGGTGCTCTGCCCTTCGTTCCGAAGGGTGGACAAGAACAAATACTCTGGGGAGAAGGGTGAAAGAAGGGAAGGGACGTGGGTGATCAGGAAGAGAACCAACTCCGAAAGTATGCAAAGTGTGTTTATACATGGCTCGCAATTATGTCACATCGGGTGCCATTGGGGCTGGCCTTGCTGCAGAGCGCGTGCCTTATGTGGCATACATTCTGCACCGTGCACCGAGTTTGCTTTTTTCTCGGCAAGATCAGGTACGAATGACCACGAGCACGGTACAATATGGCGCCACGTGAAAGCCATGTGTACAGACATCGCACATTTTGTGCTTTGTTTTACATGAAGTCGTACGGCAGCCGACACTACAATCCGATGGACACAATCAAGCAGCACGAAAAGCCGTAGAGACGGCGCTCGTCGTTTTTGCGCGTATCCTATTACCCACTAAACCAAACAGGCACAGTGAAAATGAGACTGCTGCGACAGGGGATTCCGCTCATTCGGTATCGTGGAATGCTCCCGGTGGACGATACGGAATTCAGCAGTGAGTCCTCGAGTTCCGGGAGACATTGACCAGGACCGGCGGGACATGGTGAATGGAGGCAGGCAAGAAATGACGGGCCGCTAGCGAGGTGCGAACTTGCTGGCCCGCCTGAGACTGAGCTCATCCTTGCCCCAGTCTTCGAGGGCGTTCTGGTTCCTCCTCAGCTCCATCTCCACGGACTTGTGGACGATGGCCACCGCGATGGACTGGCTCAGCACGTTCACACAAGTGCGACAGCGGTTCCTGCGAGGACGTCGAGCAAGAATCGTCATGGGCTAGTTATACGAGGACGACACGCACCAAAGTCTAACTAAATAGACTTTTCGGCAATCCGAACAACCTTCTGCGGTACCAGACATGGCGACACGGTCAAGAACGTTGGTGAACATGAGAAAGCTGGCTGCCAGGTTTTCTTGCTTTCTCTCCAACATGCACGAGTCCCAACTAGAGCCAACCAACAGGACCAAGCCGACACCGACAAACCTCAAGCACGTGCAGTGCCAAGGTTGCCTTTGGCAGGCTTGCAATCACTCACGCTTCCCTCACGAGCACGCTGAGACTGCAAGCCATGCCAAAGGTACCTCCATGTGTATGCTGCACGGGCTTGGGGCTCGTCGGTGTCGGTTGTTTTTGTTTGTCGCTCTAGTGGGACTCGGGCACTAGAATAGATCCTTATCAAAAGTGCGCACCTTCCGGTACCTGCTGCGTCGATTAACCGAGGCCTCCATATTTCGGGCACGCGCTCTAAGCATCCATTGGACGCGAGCACTGGTTCAGCGTTCCGCCTGAACTTGGATCCGAATCACACACTTCTCGCAGGATGCAGTGCCCAACATATGGCGGCAGTCAGTATTGCTTGGTTGACAATGATTAAAAAGCGCGACAGGACAACGGACACAGAAGGAGACACAGACACAGCGATTGACGTTTGGAAAGGTCTCCTTGAAAGGCCGTCTTCAAAAATGTAATATGTTGGAAAGGGCTCATTTATAACTCCAACCTTGGCGGTCAAATTTGATGCTTGTCGAAACTATATCTGTGTAGTTTGCGAAGAAGCGCTGATGTCGTGTTCACGCTAACTCTGTCGCTAAGTGTTTACAAGCCCTTTCCATTGCGGCAAGTTGGTGACACTGTGGGTTTCCTTTCCATCAGAGCGACAAACGAGGAACACATTCTTCGAAATATGTCAAATATACCTCGCTAGCAACATTTTATACACTCTAGCATCACCAACTGGTCGCCAAAGCACATGCGGGTGAGTAGACAGAACTCTGGAAAGTTGCTTGAGTCACCAAAAAGATGACACTGTTTTGTCGTCAAAAATTCCGTATTCGTCACGTTAGTTCGATCGACGAAGCCATCTAACTTAAAATAACTGAAAGTTGTGATATCTCTCTAAGCTGTTCTTTTGAGTTTGTCCACCAAAGAGCTGTGCTCCACGAGTCACAAACAAACTTTTATTCACAAAGAAGAAACACACACAAAAAAACACAGATAGTTGTTTTGTCGCAACATTGACTGTTTGCAGTTATATTTTATGTGATGTTTTGGTGACTCTTTAAAAGTAGAAAAGATGACCAAAAATGTGTCTTTGACCTGTCAGCGAGATGCATTTGTTGTTTGTTGCTCTAAAGGGTGCGATGCTCAAAAATAAACTTCTTTCTTCAAATAATTATTGCTTAAATCTATTGGGGGATCCCGAGTAGTTTTGAAGCATTCTATAGGGAGTATTCACTGGCGGACATATCCGTGTGCGTGGTTGCTGAGCGCGTGCTGACGCCCAGCTTCCACAGTTCTTTTGCAACGTGCATTCCGCACCACATCAAGATTGCCGGTCTCAGCAGGCTATTAATGTAAGCTGATTCTGAGCATGCGCTGTAAACATTGACCTCAAATATAGCGTCCAGTGAATGCCCCCTATATAGTCTTCTTGGTGTCAGTACTCGCGTACAAGCCTGAGCTAGCGTTTACTATTGTAAACGCGCGAACATGAAGCCCTTTGCAATAAACCGGTCGCTCTGCGAGATCCGCGCTTCGAATGCCGCATGGCAATGAGTTCAAGGAGAAAACTTGGCACGCTGCATTCAAACCACGGATATTGCGGTGACTCGTATTTGCAGACTGTCTTTTGTATGATGTATTGAGCACTAAGACTCCGCCTTTGGGTTTCTTCAAATCCACGTACAGAGTTTTATGATAGCCAGTGAAATGGGTTGCTTAAAGTGGTTGCAATTAATAAATCTTTCAGCAATTGTTAAGCTCGAGCTGTTCTCCACGCGACGCACGGGTGACGCGGCGTCTGCTTTAACGAACGTTGTCATGCGGACGAACCGTTCGCTAGCCTTTTTACGATGCAATAAAACGCTTCAGTGAGCGGCTGCGATTTGCGAGGCGGTTCGGCGAACCTGATCAATATATAGTAACCTTTCGAGGAAGTAAAAACTACGCTTTCTCTATGGCTGCTGCCGAATGAGATGTAATGGAAGGGCATGACATTTCCTTTGGTTTGGTGGTCGCGCTGTTACGAGACGGTGCTCACGTGACGTCACTCATGTTACGCAGTGTCACGTGACGCTGCGTCATGTGATGCTGTGTTGCGTAACGTCACGTCATGTGACACTGTGTCACAGGACGCCGCAGAGTTACTGAAAGCTTTACTGCACGGTGCCACGTCGCGGTGTCACGTAACATCACATCAGGTGACGTCATTTCACACAGCGACACATGACGAGACTTGACAGCATCACGTGATGTCACATCATGTGACGGTACGTCACACGACGCTTCAGTGTCGCGTGAATCCTTGACTTCACGATGTCACGTCGTGGTGACAGGTAACGGCGCATCATGTGACGTGATGTGACACCACGTTACATGACGAGACGTCATGAGTATCACGTGATGTTACATCGCGTGACGTTACGTGTGTTACGTGACACTGTAACGTAACTCTGTTATCACTGTGACGTCATTGTTGAATATTTAACAGCAGAAAGAGTGAGGGGATGTTTCAAAGCGACTAGCTTTGTGGGCGACACCTGGCAGAGATTTCGTCCTCGTCCGTTGTCGTCGCCGTCCACGCAAAAAATGAAAAAGAAAAAAACTCTTTTTCTATTTTCCTGCCGCGAGGAGAGGGAAGTCGGGACTTCCCGACAGCCGTGCCGCGCGATGCGAGCGAAGAGTACAGCGGCTGCAGCCCTGGCGTTCCGCAAGAATAGCGCGACGAAGGGTGAATCATCGTGTCGTCTGCTTCGAAGTTGAAAGACTTGTTTTGAAACATTACTCGCGTTATGCGAAGTCGAACTTTGGCAGTATCCAATTGTTACGCGTAATGTTGGATAGTTTTTGAAACTTCACCGCGTTTACCCACTTATTTCACGGATCACCAAGCGATGGTGAAGGTCCTCCGTGGCGTCCACGACGGCAACCACGACGGCTATGAAAATGAACCACGTCGCACCTCTGTCCTCAGGTAGGTGACGGCACCATTCCACTCGCATTGCGGGACGGTGCTAGAGCTACCGCTTTCGTTTCTTCGCACATTGTGAGCGAAAAATACGAGTTTTTGCAGTGTTGTACGGAACGACGTTCCAAGGAACGGCGTTCCTGGAACGCGTTCCTTTTAGGAGGAACGAAGGAACGGCGCCGTTCCATTTTACATCGGTGGAACTGGAACTCGTTACATTTTTACTGGAACGGAAAAAGGAACGGGGTTCCTTTTTCTCGTTCAGTGGGGTAATTTTTATTTTATTTTTAACAGGGAAATTTTAAAAGTATAAAAACTATATCTTCACGAACATATTGTTTTTAACTTGTTAACTTTTTGGCTACTTATCTTAGGGCTTATTTTGTGTGGTCCTCGCTTGGTGACAGTCGGGTGCCGGATAGCTAGTGGACATTGATTTTTTTTTAGTGCCCGAGACTGCGGTACAAAAAGAAAACCTTATAGTCGCAAGAAAAGACACAGAAAGAGGGACGTTTCAAACTCAGCTACTTTCTTTGCCCCCCCTTTCCACGAATCCTCATACCCAGAGAAATCTAAGGCCGACTAAAGACATTTCTCAACTTCCATAAAGAGACCTACAGTTACAACAAAATCACAGGCTACCAGACATAGAACGCACCCTTGTATCCTGAACATTGGTCACTTAAAAGATGCACAAAAATTAACATTGATTCCTTCTCCCCTTGTTCCTCGGCTTCAAACAGAACAACGAATCAACCTTCACGAAGAAGAACTGGTAGTTTCCAAGACTGACCTTCCGAAAGCCCTACCCTCTCCTTCACTCTAGTCTTGCGGACAGCAACATCGAGAAACAACTGTTGTTAAGTTTTAACAAGGGACTTTGTTAGATTGCAACGTGTGAATTTGTTCTAAAACGCTCGTGCCATGTGGGGTGGCAATACATTTGGCTCGTCTGAATCGTTCATCACAAATATGAACATGGTTAAAAGCTAGAGATTTTTAAACTGTCAATATATCAGCAACTAACCACCTCGATTCCGCTTGTTTTCTTCTGGTGCCCTTCCATCACGGCATATAAATTTGTATGTACCCATTTGATGGGATAGATAAAGAAAAAGTGTTGCTTGATCTAACTAAAATATGGTAATCAGCAAAATACAAAAGTAACGTATATGTAACGATGCGTTTAATTTTTTACTGTAACGGGAACGAGTTCCTTTTACACCGTTGGAACTTGTAACGGGAACGCGTTCCAAAAATCAGAAGGAACGAGGAACGAGCTTTCGTTCCATTTTTTGAGGAACGTGTACAACACTGAGTTTTTGTTAGTGAAAGCTACATAAAGACCGCAACAAGAAAGAAGGCAGCACGTTTTTTTGTATTTTAATCAGTAGCCATTGAAACATCATCAGTAGTCAGTTTTTGTGCTTCTCCGTGGCCGTGAACGAGGAACGGGTAATATTTATCAGTCATGACGTCACAATGACTGATGTCTCATTCGTCGTCACTGCGTCGCATGACGTGATGTCACATCGTGCGACGTGCTTACGGACGCACGCAAACAATCCTTTTTATCTCGCCTAGTTATCGTAAGTAGCGAACGGCAAGTTCGATTATGTGTGTAAAGGGCTTGATGAAAACTTGTAGTCATTGCGCTCTAAAACCAGCTCCGTCAGAGTTGGCCGGCGCTCCTGCCTTACCTTTACTTCCGCCAGTGAAGACAAATATTATTCCCTACTAACTACGTCATAAGGAGATATTGTGTAACCGTGGAAAATCGACCCATGCGAGGCTTTTGGTAGAGTACATGACCAACAAAGCGGCTAACTTTCGGTGAGAGTGGAAAGGAGCGACCAGGAGGTCTAATCGAATAATCGGTGTTTATTATAATTTTGATCTCGTTATCCTCTATGCAAGCATTGCAGAACTGATAGGAGCTGAGACACCGTGGTCATGGTGTAACGCTGCCTTTAGGATAAAGTCAACTATACCAATATGTGCACATTTACCGGTGCAGTATACTTTTCGCTTTTTTACGTAATTCTTTTTCCGTTAATTCTACGTGACGGAGGTGCGCCAATGTGTGCAGCGTAGGCCCTTAGGATTGCCGGTTATTTCAGTGTAATAAAGACTGATTTATAACACCGAATCGCTGGAGATAAACTCGGGGTCAAATCAATTATATACGTGGACCATTCCAATAGCCACCATTAGCGTGCTGCCATATTTTCTTCTCGGCCGTGAAATGCCTTCTGAACATGCGCAGTAGCATAGCCTCCTTTATTCTAGAAATCCTTTCAAATCGCGAAAGAACGTGGCCGCTGTGAAAGGGAAAGGAGATCGGCGCGCCAGGGGGTCTCTCAGGAAGCGCCAAACAATGCCCTAGCGGTAAAAGCCAAAAACATAGACGCCTTCCTTTTTGTTTTTCTCTTTTTTTAAGGGGGGGAGGAGAAGAACTTTTCACATCCACCCTTCACTATTCCGCCCATCTCCCGTTTCTTTTTTCTCCATTGTGGTTTCTTGTTGTTTCGCGGAAAGGCCACCGCGCGTATTTTCGGCACCGGCTGAGGGATCACCCTAGAAGTGGCTCTGCGCCACCTAACCGGTAACCATTTGACGCTGCTCCTCGCCATTTTCCAGCGGCCTGGCGCTCAATGGCTCCCTCGTGGAATTGACAGGCTTTCTGGAGCAAGGAGGCTGTGGCAACAGCTCATTTGCGCGGTACATATCAAACGCTGCGCTCGCGTCCACATCTAAGTGACTCCGCATTAGATGTTGGGCAATAAGTCTCTGGAAATGTATGTACGTCTATAGACTAACTAACACATTGTCTACGAACAAGTCAGCGTTTGCCCCACTGCGCGTGCGCAGAAACCAGGTACCCGCGAAGTGAAACATGTGCGCATGCTCAGTGCCGACAGCAGCACCAACGCAGTGCCGTGACGTCAGAGTTGAGTTGTTGTATGCTGAGCGCAAGTCCGTCTGCTTCCTTTGCAGGGGTTGTGGTAGACGTCAGAGAGACGCCGAGCTCTGATTGGTTCTGAATGGAGAATAGTGGGTAGACATCAAGGCATCTTGCTTTGAGGTCTACCCACTATTCCTCAATCAGAGCCAATCAGAGCTCGAGCTTCTTCGTGACGTCACCGGAACTCCTGCGCAAAAAGCAGACGACTTGCTATCCACGTAGAGGTTGTGGCTCGGCGAAATAGTTTGACTGGAGTGGCGCTAACGTAAGAGTTGAGTCTTCCTTGACCACGAAGGTTTATACCTGAGTAGGGGGAAAAAAAGGAAGAAAAGAACTGACGTAACAGTCGTTAACGATCGAACGAAGCAAGTTCCGTCGGCGTTGGGTTTCCTCGAGGGTTATTAAAAGCGGCCATACAACCAATTTGGCGGGGAACTCCGGTGGGACCCGGGAAATGTTTGCACGGTAGCCCAGAGGATATGTTGGCGCTCCGTTTAGTTAGGAGCAGCTGGGAATAAACTAAACCAAGTTCACTTTTATTTCGCTTTAATTTTTTTTATTTTTTTCCCCGAAACAGCGGCAACACATGGTAGCTGGTTGGAAACTTCCGAAGTATGCGGGGTTCAATTTACAACTGTCGTAATCACAAATAAAAAAATATACACGCTTTTTTTGGTAAGTTTAATGGCGCCCAATAACGAACACACTGTAGACATGCGTTGTGGCTCTTTCGAGCTTACTACTATTGCCGTGTGCATGGCGGAGTTGGCAACGCAGGCGGCTGCCACGTTATTTATCAACAAATCTTCTCTGGAACGCTCCATCCCTTTCTCGGCTGTCATCGCGTTTTCTGGTTCAGAAGATTCCTGGACGTACCAAGTGCGTAAAACCAGCAGTAACGCGCTTCTTCGGGACAGTCACACTTCTCTTTGCCGTTGTAGATTGTACGTTTCCTTTTATTTCAGTTAATAGGCAACCTGCGCTGCTGTTTGGTTTGGCGCCATCTAGTGACTGAAGCAAGAAATATTGGGTACCCCTGGGTGCGGCGGCTGCATTGTTCAAACGTGAGCTTTTACTGTGGTGGCGCCGCTTAGCCTAGTGTCGGAAGCAAGAAATACTGGGTATCCCAGGAAGTAGTGATCACGTAACATGCCAGTACAGCGGAAGCTACGGCCTCTGGCAGGCCAATGGGAACGTGACTGCGTATCACCGGAGCGCGCCTTTCCTCCGAAGAAGTATCAGGCTTTTCGCTGCGTCATGCTCCAATATGTGTGCGTTGCGCTCGTATACGTCGCGCATTTCGAAGCTTTCGGCACGCAATGGGTGGCTTATCGTTCACCCTTTGCCAAGTTACTACGAGGCAGGGTATAACCGTGGGCTCTCACTCTGCTGGCGCCGCCTGGCTGTTGCCGGCTGGCTATGGCACAAGTTCGTCTCAGTCCTAAATTCGTGTGTCCTTTTCCATCTGTAACAATACGCTGTTGTTGTTGTTGTTGCTGTTTTGTATTTTTGCCTAGTATTTGCTACGTTTTTGTGTTTCCTAAATTATCAGTGGCTATAACTTGTAACACCTCTGTTTCGGGCCCACTTTATCAGGGGTATCCTTAGTCGAAATAGGATATACTCACATGATCCAATCAACGGCCAGAAGGAGTCCCACGTGAGCAGGTCCGATGCCTCCGGCCTTAAGCACCAGGATGATGGTGATGACACCCGCGTTGGGGATGCCACGGTTCGCGAAGCTCGTCAGTGCTGCTGCCACACTGTCAACGTTGGTGCAAAAACAGAAAAAAAAGGAGACAGAAAAAAAGGAATAAATTTCAGTCAAAATACTTTTTCTTTATGCTCTTTCTTTTTTTTTTGTGCAGCTACGTATCTAATGTTGTGTCGATGTCCTCCACTTGTGCTCCTGTAGGTAAGACGCTGCGCACTAACCTTTTTGCAGTTGACGTCGTCTTAACCGATCTCTCAGACAACTAAAATGTCACCTCAAATTTGCACCATTAAACTTAAGGCTTTCCGCCTATAAAACACTAATCCGGGCAAAGCTAGAGTACGCTGCCGCTATATGGGAGACATTCCAAAATTACCTGTCATCAAATTGAAGCAATTAAAAATCGTGCAGTCAGGTTCATTTTTTCTAGCTATTCATATGAAATAAGTGTCACCAGCCTAGAGGAACGTGCTCCACTAGATAACCTATCACTCCGCCGAAAATATTTTACACTAACACTCTTTCACAAATTTCATTACGATTTCCAGCTACATTCACTGTACATCATGCCATCTGCAGGAACTTCTTATCGTATCGGTCATCTAGTTAACGGGATGCGCACCAAAACTAAAACAGTGACTTTGTCCGCTTTATTTTTCCCGCAGCTAAAGAATGGAATGAACTTCCCCAGAGCATCGTTTTCATATCTTGTCCTCTTCACTTCAAAGAGAAATTGAGTCAAGTCATGCTCACCGCTGCCTCATAGTTAAAAAAAGGAAGGGAAAGAAAACGAAAGCCTCCTTCACAATGTTTTGTTCTTGATTGATTTCAGTTTAACCATGTATACGCTCCTGTGTAATTTTATTAATATCTATCGTTTTCTTTACTAATTTTACGAACGCGAATGTTAAAACTTTCTGTAATACCCTCCATGATGGGTCTTGCAACGTCAATTGAAATAAATAAGAGCTCGTTTTTTCCGGCCTGTTGGTCCTACTTTTTTTAGCCCTTCCCTAGGTGCCTCTTCTATCCCGTTATCGAAGCGTTCGGTCATAGACATTGAGCATAATTTCCTAGACTCTGACATATTTCTTACGATCTTCTGATGGCGACAGTCGGATACTGGGAGTGCAAAGTGCGTAGACGCCAACTCATGAACCTGATGTCATGCCTTGTCGTATCTGCAAATGTTTCACTCTTCAAATAAACAACAGGTTCTTGCACATACGTAGTGTCTACCTTTTCTGTAAGCAAACGCACTTGTTTACGAATTGTGTGTTAATGTTCAGAGTAGCAAATGTGACTTGTTAAAAAAAGGGGAGGCCTTCGCGATCTGCGCAACTTTTATTTCATAGATGATGTAAGATATAATATATAATTAGCGAGTATTGTAAAAGTGCTCTCGATAACATTATACCATACCTAAATGCCTTGACAGTTTTGATTCATATGAAGCACACATAAAAGAACCGAAAACTATTTTTTTATTCTGGCCTTGCGTACACAGAGGGCAATCAATCTTTTCGGCGTTATGGCGCACGAATCCGCTAACAAGAGCCTCCATGGTTAAATGAGCGAATGCATGAGCTGCTACAGCTCGAGCAGAGTGCAAGTCAAACTACGTCAGCATCAGATTCTGTAAGATATGCTCCAGATGGGCTGCTTGCCGTTTCTAAGTGCTTATACAAACTCAAAAGCAATAGCCAGTGCTGCTGAGAGCCGGTGTCAAAGACTCCTTTTTCAGTATCTCTTTCTCTGCTAAACAAGGGAGTCTTGTCTGTAACACGCGCCATATGCAAAAGTCACCGCGGTTTTACGTTTGTTTAAGGTCTTTCTTTAGATTCGTAAATAATACGCCTTTATTCAGTGTAACACCGCATCCTTTGTATGATGTATGTGCAGTGCGACTGCGGCTTTCAAAAGGCCCCTTTGTCGAGTTCTCTACGGCGTGAACGTTTCGCCAAAGGCCAGCTAATTCGGGACCCTGAAGAGTTTAGTGAAAACAAGAAGTCCAACGGCCCCATTAAAGCCGCAGGCACGCTGCCCGTTCATCATACAAAAGAAACAGTGTTTGGATGCGGACACGGTGCCGAAATTGTCTGCGGACACGCCTCAATCATGTTGGAAGCATGTTTTGCTTATGTATGCCTCGAAGTAGACATATGCATGCTTCGACCACGTCTGCAGAGAGTGTTGATAAGACCAACTTGACAGGATTGCCCTAGGAGGAACAAACACGCCCTCAGACCATCGAGGTAGGAAGCTTCAGGAGGCGACATGATGCCACCAGTGGTGTAGCCAGAACTTGTGGAGGGACACGCCCCCAACGATGACCAAAACCAAGAGACGCTATTGGACGAAAAGGAGAGCTCTCTCCCTTTCGTCCAATGGCGTCTCTTGGTTTTGGTCGTCGTTGGGGGCGTGTCCTCCTCACTCCTGGCTTCACCTCTGGTGGCCTCACGTCGCCTCCTGAAGCTTCCTACCTCCGTGCCTCAGACAGTACCTGCACACGGTCTTTTGTATAATGTATTAGGTGTATTACCGTGGCATAAAGCTTAAGGAAAACCACTTGTCGAGTTCTTCCCACCATGACGGCCGACACTTCACTAAAATTCAGCTTCTGGTGCCTTGAAGGACCTTATGCCGGGGTGCCACTGCTTATATATATCACACAAAAGACAGTCTGCACACAGATTGGAACTTAAGTCACCGCGAGATCCGTGCTTCGAATGCCGCATGGTAAAGAGTTCGAGGAGAAACTTGGCACGCGGCATTCGAGCCACGGATATCGCGGTGACTGATGTCTGCAGACTGTCTTTTGTATGACGTAGTCAAACCCGTTTATAACGAACAGCAGGAAAAGCTACGATCAGTTCGATATAGCAAGTAGTTCGATATAGCAAAAACTATTTGCAACGAACTTCCACGATGCGTTTGTTGTAAGGCGAGAGCCTTCTCTTTCTGTCTCATCTCTTCCACCTTGTAACAAATGCGCTATATTTTTTTTTCATGCGTGCAGAGTTTGTTCTTTTAGCTTATCTTCCCTTTTGAATAACGTCTCTTCCAGGGCAGCCGCATTGGGATGAAGTTTTTTTGTTTCTTTTTTTCTGCGCGTGTGTGCAGTGTTTTTTTGTTTTTTTTAGCTTTTCCCTTTCTGAATTGCTTCTCTTCGTCAATTTTGTTCGTGGATTGAGCTTTTTGTAATTTTCTTTCTTTGCTACTTTTTTTTTCTTCTGTGTGTGTGTGTGTGTGTGTGGGGGGGGGGGGGCGGGGCAGGCTAGAAGACGATAGTTTGCGCGTTTTTGGAAGCCTTCCCGGGGGAAGAAGTTCGATATAGCCAAAATGTTGTTCGTTAAAAAAAGTACTTTTTACATGCATTTTTATTTAAATTTTCCGTGAATTCGATATTGACAATAATTCGCTGTACGTGGGTTCTTTCTAAACGGGTTTCACTTATAAGCAGTGTGGCCCCGGCTTAAACTTTGAACGAAACGTCGGATACCACACCAAGGTCGCTTTTTCAAGTCCTAGGAAGCGAGCTCCAGGAGGTACTGCCCACGCACCATATGGCCAGGTAGTGGGCGAAGTCGAGCTCGATGCCGCTGAGGTTGGCGATGAAGATGGTGCCTACGGCGGCGTACAGCGCAGTGCCGTCCAGGTTAAAGGCGGACGCGATGGGTGCAACGAACCTGGTGACCCGACGGTCCAACTTGTTGTTTTGCTCCAGGCACATGAAGGTCACGGGCAAGGTGGCCACGCTGGAAGAGCAAGGATAAAATAAGTGACACTATTAAACTTTTTGTTCTTTTCGGATAGGGTCCGTAATGGGGGCATGCAATCGGCTAAGGAGCTTGACGAAGCCATTCCTTTATGTTACCTAATTTTTTTTTTACATTGGGACGGAGGGCGTGGGCGTTGGGGTTTTCTAAAGTGGGACGTTTTGCGCGGGAAAAAGAGAGGCAAAACTTTTAAGGATCTTGAAGGGGTGCAATATTTAATGACTTGGCGCATATACTTCGTTTCAGCTTATGTCCAGACTCAGGCAACGTTACGAGCTATAAGGGGAGCAATCAAGCAGCGTCAAAAGTGAAAAACACTGGGTCTTTTCTGGTTATGATTGGTTCAACGATGATAGAACACGTACAGAAACATGATAGACAACATGATGGTGCAACTTTTCCACAGCCAGTGAGAAAACCTCACGTCAGGCAAACACCACCACTACCACCACCACCACCACCACAATGATGGTGCGCTTTTGACGCTGTTTCATTGGTCACATCAGCTCGAGATTCTGCAAGGCAGAAGATCCTCCTCACCATGGGAGAGGAGGAAACAGGCACCGGTGAACAGGGTAGAAGGGTGGAGAGGAGGAAGGAGGGAAAAGTGGAAAGCGCGAACTGGTCGCCGGTCCTTAAGGTGAAACGAAGTATAAAAACACATGAAATTTAAGTGTACTTTTTTTAGGGTTTGGGAAGAAGATGTAACGAGTAACGTAACTACGTTACCCGGTACTCACAATCCGTAAAGTAAATACGTTACCCGTTACCGTTTCGAAAAAGTAACGAGGACGTTACTGAAAAAAAGAACGCGTTACCGGCAAACACGTTGTAACGCGTTACACCAAAACACTGCGTCCCACCCACCTGTCAGACGTTCCGAAGGCCGTGACGAAGGCGTGCAGGAGGTTCTTGGCGAACACCAGCGGGTTCTTGCGCACGAAGGCGTAGTAGATGAGCGGAAGCACCACCAGCGAGTGGATGGCCAGGCCCGTCATCACCGTTCCGATGTAGACCCCGATGTTGAAGGCGTGCTCGCCCAGGTCATCGCCGCGGCCGATCGAAGCGCACAGCAGGAACACCACGCCAATCGGAAAGTACCTGGGAAGTTTTATTTTTTTATTTTTATTTATTTATTTATTTATCACGTATAACTTCACTCCAGTAACGGCCCTTCAAGAATTGGTGCAGTAGGAAGCGTCAGCTCTGCATTGACGTCAGCAGGTAACAAAGTAACGAGCTAGATACATTTTAAGAGAATACAAAACAGTACAATACAGTTTATTGCATTTTTTTCTCATTTTACAACTAAAATCCCACATAAGCCAATAAGTCTTGTGTGTGGGACGTGGCAGTAGTGGTACAGGGAAAAACAAGGTAAACTAATGAGAACACAATTTGGATGTTGAACGAGAATATAAAGAACAACCGCATTATTTTTATATGCCATATTGTCGCAACTTGCAGCGACGAAATCACAGAAACGAGCGGCGAAAAGGGATGAGTAACGTATTTTCTTTACTTTTTGAAGACGAAACAAATAGCGGAACTAGTTACTTCCGAAGGGGAACATGTGCAACACAAGTACCCATTCTAGTTCTCACCCCACCTCGCACCTGTAATTTGCACGACGAGATAACGTTATATGGACCATAAAAATATGTGCACGAGGTAAGCCAGTATAGCCACAGTTATCCCCGAATGAACACGTTAAAAGGTGACGAATCATTAACGACGACAAATATTGGGATCGGCGACCGCTCGATAGGAACGACACATTGTGGGTAACGAGAAAAAACTCGTTACGTTGATGCTCAGGTAACGCGTTTCTTCTCAATCGCCATAACGGACAACGTACTTAGCGACCTTTTTGAGTGAATAACGAGTATCTAGTTACTCTATTTCTATAACGGGTAAATGTCTGATTAAGTGACGCCAGTTCCTACTCCAGCATTGAACGTGAAGGTTTAAAGAAGCAAGGAGCCGGCTTCAGGTAACGACAGGTTTTATGCCGTTCGTAAGTCCATTGCCGTCATCGTGATATTTTGGATTATTGTTGTCAAAGTTTTCTTGTCACCTCGACAACGCGCTCCATTTGCCCATCGTAACATGACACCGACGGCATCCTGATAGGCTTTCTCTCTTTCTTTCTCTCTCTCTATCGCTCTAAGATCAACTGGTTTCCGCAGCATCTTCACACGAGTTAAAAGATTATATTCACTAGCCATCCCACGCCGGGCTAAAGTTTGGTTCACACTTGCAACTGCTTACGAGCGTGTGACTCAAAACACCTTAAAATCTCTTACAACGAGAGAACACTCTGAAACCATCTATTGGGTGGGCGTGGAACACCTGGAGTTTCGGCATATCTTGTTTTTCTTTTCACGCATTGTATTTTTCTTTTTACTTGAAAAACATTTGAAACTGTTAAAAACTACTATTTCTTAGTGATAGCAAGGGACATTTGATCTCGCAAATAACCGCAAAAACCTTCACTCTAGTGAAATGCAGTCCCAGGGTCACCTCTTAGCTGGCACCAGCGTGACAGTGTGTTTTCTCGTCGTATATCGCAAAACTTCGGTCCTAAGCAAAGGCAAGTGTGTGAACGGGTCATAAAACTTGCCGAGTAGTCTCGACAGGGGGCGGGCTTACCACATGACGAGGTAGGCCAACTTCATGCTGAGAACGTTGAGGACGGAAAAGAATTCAACCATGACAGCCGTCGCCTCGCCCATGTAGCCGGCAAAGAGGCCGAACGCAGAGCAGAACACCACGATTCCTGCAGAAACGCGCCAATGTTTTTTGTGTGACACATGACTGACACTCAACTCGGGATGTTCTATCAACGTTGTAAAAAGCGTTTTTTTTTCTCAAGCATTCCTGAGTTTGTAAAAGTAAAACAGAATTGAAGTCTTGAAAAAATATGTCTGCTTAGATTGCACCAGCTGCAACCAGCTTAGATTGTTGCCAGCTGCACCAGCTTAAACTGCACACAGCTGAAATACATCTCGCAGATGGTGGAATGAGTTGGCTTGATGGCGCGGGTATTACTTAAGATGAAAAGAATCTTCCAGGATGGCATCCTACGCTTCGCTAAAGTATCTTCTGAGCCTTAGCAAAACTTCGACTGCAATACTTAGAACAAGGTAACGTTTCATGGTCTTCCAACTAGCTTTGATCACCTTCACGATTTTTTATGACCGAAGATGGTATGCCCGATGATATCCATTTTCTTTCTGAAATCAATGCATATAGGTTATTCCAAGAACAACAGAAAGAGAAAGGAGAGAGAAAATAATTTGAAGGTTCTTGTGTTCTCTTCGTCTTTTGTCCTTGTCCCAGTCGCGCTGGTTTTTCAGCATGAATTCTTACCAAGTTGCCCAGTTATCTATCTTAAACTATTTGTACGGATAATCTACGACATGTATTCTGCTTGCAAAGATTATTTTTATTTTTATTTGATTTTATCTAGACCATCTAAGACTTTAGAAAACAGGAGGGCGAGACAGCACTGCAACGATGCGGCCATGGCTAAACCAGCTCTTGTTTGCTATCCAGGTTGGTAAAACTCCTTCCTTCTCTAGTGTCAAGAGCAATTTTGTCTGTCTTGTAGTGCTGCCTCGCCCGGGAGCTTTATTGGAGTGTGTTGCCGCCTGTTTTGATTCACTCTGCTTCATTGTTCTTCTTTTGAGCGGAGATGTGGAACTCAACCCTGGCCCGCTGACAGAAGTTCAGTTGGCAGCAATTCTTGATGGCCAGAAGACGCTAAACAACAGCATATCGGAAATTAAAAATAAACTCGATGAACACATTAGACAAACAGAAGTAAGGCTATCCTCAATTGAAACTAAAGTTGAGTGTCTCTCGAAATTAGAGCCTGACCTTAAGAGATGCGAGAATTATGTACAGCATATAGAAAGAAACGTCACTGCAATGGCTGCAAGGGTTGACGCCCTTGAAAACCGGAGCCGGCATAACAACCTCATTGTTTACGGTGTGGCGGAGGACTCTACTGAGTCACCCGTTTCGTTAAACCAGAAAGTGGTTGCCGAAATTTTTGACAAGAAGCTAGGCGTGAAAGTATCAACGATAGAAAAAATACACAGGCTCGGAAGACATCTGGACAATAAAACACGACCAATATTAATACGCTTTTCTACTCTAGACGAAAAGGCTGCACTTTTGAAGAACGCGTTTAAATTAAAGGGTACAACGGTGTCTCTGTCGAACGACTACTCAATAGAAGTAAGAGAAAAGCGCCGCCATCTTTGGGCGTACGCAAAAGCTAGAAGGGAGGAAGGTATCAGCAAAGTAAATCTAACGAACGATAAGCTTGTAATTAATGGGAAAATGTTTACTTGGAACAGTGAAAGAGAGGAGGTTGTACCTGTGCAACGTAACTGACGTCAAACAAATTCAAAGAAAGCGGTGCAAAAGGATATCACTGTGATGGTTGTGAATTGTAGAAGCGTAAAAAGTAAAGTAGAAGAATTATCGGGTTTAATCTTATCTGTTCAAGCCGATATTATTCTTGGGACTGAATCATGGCTTGACGACTCTATCTTAGATCATGAAGTATTCCCTAGATGCTTTACCGCCTACAGAAAGGACAGGTCGTTACGCGGGGGAGGGGTATTTCTGTTAGTTAACAATAATTTGCAAAGTCACCAACTCGATATAGCTGACAACGTAGAGTCAGTATGGTGTAGGGTGAGGCTGCCAAATAACCTATGTTTTACCGTAGGAGTTTTCTACAGGCCCCCGAATTCTGATTCTACTTGTATAGACACCCTAACCGAAATTGTTTCTAGTTTTACCAATGAATGTGTGGTACTTGGTGGCGATTTCAATCTGCCAGACTTGACATGGAGTGATGACGAGTGTACCTGTAAAACAATGACCCGACTTAATATTGATATGAAGTGTATGGTTGATAGTCTAGGTTTTACCCAGCATGTACTTGTACCTACGCGCGGACACAACATACTTGACTTGCTGTTGTGTAATCATCCCGACATTGTTAAACGAATCGATGTCATACCGAGCATAAGCGACCATGACGCTGTAGTCGCGGCGCTTCGTTTTCAGTCTGCACGTGTAAAGTTGACTACAGATAGAAAGGTGTTTTTGTATGAAAAGGGAAATTATGAAGGCATTAGCTCCGAGCTCTCTAATGGCTTTCTGTCGTTTGAATGCGTTGCTGAAGAAAGAGATGTGCACAACACGTGGTTACTGTTTAGGCAGAGACTGATAAAGCTAACAGAGAAATACATACCATGTATTGATGCATCCAAATTAAAAAATAGAGCAAAACCATGGATCAACGGAAGTGTTCTACGATTAACAAAAAAACGAAAGCGTGCTTACGCACGGTACAAAAAGAAAAAGTCAGCAGTAAACCGTGGGAAACTGAAAGAACTGACGACGAAGTACAAAGTCACCGTGAAGAAAGCAAAAGGCGATTATCTACAGCGGCTCGAAGACGGAATGAAAAATAACAATAAACAGTTCTGGAAGTTTATGAAACGTTGCGGAAATGACCAGATGGGAATACCTGACTTATTAGTAAATAACGAACTAATTACAGATGCCCATCAAAAAGCTTGCATTTTTAATGAATATTTTCAATCGGTCTTTGTGCCTGCGAACAATGTAGCGCCAGTAGCGCTTACAAACAGATACGATGATATGCCCCCAGTTGAGGTTGGTGTCGAGGGAGTCCTAAAGCTACTAAAAAATTTAGACGAAACTAAAGCGATTGGCCCTGATCAAATTTCGCCTAGGGTTCTGAAGCGATGTGCTCACGCCATTGCCCCATATCTTTTTATAATCTTCAACCAGTCTTTGCTTGAGGGGTCATTACCGAATGATTGGAAAGTAGCTCATGTAATACCAATACACAAAAAGGGACCCAAAAAAGATGTTACAAATTACAGGCCAATTTCTTTAACATCTATTTGTTGCAAACTACTTGAGCATATTTTGTATAGCCAGATAATGGAGCATCTTAGTTACCATAATTTTTTCATGGACTCTCAACATGGGTTTAGGAGAGGTTATTCTTGTGTCACGCAACTAACCGAGCTCTATCATGATCTTGTCATGTCCGTAGATAAGGGTGAACAGACTGATTGTGTTTTTCTTGATTATAGAAAAGCGTTTGATACAGTGTCGCACTCGTTATTACTTCACAAATTGAAATGTTTGAACATAGATATTACCACCCTAAAATGGATTCAGTCATATTTGAGTTCGCGTCAGCAATGTGTAATTTTAAACGGCAAGGCGTCTCATTTCGTTGAAGTTACGTCTGGTGTACCACAGGGTTCGGTTCTGGGGCCATTGTTGTTCTTAGTATTTATCAACGATATTCATGTCAATGTAACTTCCCAGCTGAGATTATTTGCAGATGATTGCGCTGTGTATACGCGTATTAAGAACGGGGAGGGTTCCGGACAACTGCAGGCTGACCTAGATCGAATAGAACATTGGTGCGGTGAATGGGGGATGCAACTTAACGTAAAGAAATGTGTTCATGTTAGCTTCACACGTAAAAAAAATAAATTTGACACACAGTATTACTTAAGCAATGAGCTAGTAACAAATCAGAATAAAGTAAAATACCTCGGAGTCACTTTGTCATCTGACTGCACGTGGGATTCGCAGATTGATGATGTAATTATGAGGGCGGGTCGCGCACTCGGCTTTGTCCAAAGAAACCTAAAAAACGCTACACAAAAAATAAAAGAACTAGCATATCTTGCCTATGTAAGGCCAATTCTTGATTACGCATGCACTGTGTGGGACCCTTCCAAAAAAAATCGCATTGATGGCTTAGAAAAGATACAAAATCGTGCCGCACGCTTCGTCCTGGGCCAGTACGACCGTTTTTCTAGTGTAACTAACATGAAACAATCACTAGGATGGGCGTCATTGGATCTTCGGCGAAAAAATTTACGGTTGAAGTTTTTATACAACATTTATCATGAAGCTACTGGTATTAATAGTTCATCATACCTCTTAAAACCAAATTATTTTTCCAAACGTAATGATCATGTGCACAAGATACGCGAATACTTTACTAGGACGGAGCTGTGCAAAAATTCATTTTTTGTGAAAACGGTCAAGGACTGGAACGCTTTACAGGAATGTATAGTTTGTGCTGCAAATGCTGATATGTTCTTTTTGTTATTATTCGCCCCCTGCAATAATGCCTTCTAGGCGCTGCAGGGGTTCTCTGAATAAAGAATAAAGGTCTACCTGGGGTGTTAAATTTTTGCATAAGTTAGTTCATGGATCAAAAGGAAGTCCTACTCGTCTCTCTCCTCTTCACTTCCGTATTCCTGTTCGCAAAAGCTAAAGAAATCATAAAGTATTTTACCCAGATCTTCATCACAATTTGTCAGTGGTATCCAACATCTTACATGAGGTTTTGCAACATTGACATTTTTTCACAGACTTATCCCCTGTTTAAGCATCTGTATAAATTTTAAGCATGTGTATGGTTTTAAGCTTGTGCATATGAGTTTTAAGCTCGTATATTTGTGGTGAATATGTATTTCATGTTTTGTGTTTTACCACAAAAACCTTCAGACACTTAGTAAGCACGTAAAAAATAAAAATTTAACTAAATTAGAATTAAAAACCACTAAATCCGTCAAATTTAGGATGATTTGAAGCCGACGAGAAGCGCAAAGGCGCCCTAAAGTTCCTGCTCCTGCAGCAGGCGGAAGGTTACTGATGCAGACGATTTTCTTATCATCCTCACTTTCGCATCACCAGCACGAACTTTAGTGCACCTTCAGGCTTCACAGGTGCTTTAGGTCGTCCTAAAATTGGCTGATATGTAGGGGTTTTCGATGACGCTCAGCAAATCTCGAATTGAAACCATATATGTGTAAGTTCACTAACTAAAAAGCTAACTGGTGAACTTTTGATATTTATTGTGCTAAGTTTTGTGTTATTTTTGCAATCCTTCACGCCTGACGTGGCTGGCTGTTTTTTTTCCACAAAAATAGTTTTTTTTTAACGACCATATTTGTAAGCATTTTTGAAAGTATACTCCCAAGACACACCCTGTATATTGGTGTGCATACTCTCGCTTGGTTTCATTAATGGACGATGGATGCTCATTCAATTGCCTTGATTTTGCTATCGTGTCACACACGCTATTAAGAAGAAAAAAACAATATTTTTAAGTTATTTGTAAAACATTTCTTTTCAATCTAGACCCGTTAAAGCGTGCAAATAAGTCACACGAGGGTCGGCAATGCCAACACGCGCAATCAATTTGCACTTTTCAAAACAAGTCGTTAATCCAGGGTGCCTACCGAAAATGTTGAGGCCATCGGAGTACTGCAGGGTCCTCGTGACGACGGGCGGAAGGTCGCTGGCGTTCATGCCCGGCGGCACAAAGCTGGGCGGCTCGACCACCCGCACCGACCGATGCAGCTGGAAGCAGGCTTGCACGATGTTCTCCGGAAACATGTTTCTGTATGTGAACGAGAATTCGTCGTCCCTAAAGTCGGGGTCGCACTGCTCGAACGTCATATAAAAGACGCGGCATTCGCAGAAGACACCCTGAAAGAATTATCTGCGAACACGAATGAATCATGTTGGAAGTATGTTTGCTTCATACACATGCGTGTTTCTTACATGCCTGCACACATCTTTTGTATGGCCAATGTAACGGGGCAGTCCTACGAGGAAGCAACAAGCCTTAGAGTCTAAGGCTTGTTGCTTCTCTCGTATGACCACCTTCTATGACTGCTTTCTCGTATGACAAAAGACAGTCTATAGACTGTCTTTTTGTATTATGTATTAGCAGTGTGACAGCGGTTTGAGTGATTAGAAAGGACCACTGAAAGAAGCCTTAGATCTTTTATAATTAAATTGTGCGATTGACAGTTGTACACGGCTTGTATTGACGTTATGTCAACGGTCGTTGTAGTGGCCTTGCAGCCGAGCGCGTATGCATGTGCTTTTTCGTAATACATTTAAAATTATTGAATTTGTTTCTTTGTGCAAGAACAAGGAGAAATGATCACCAACATGGTGCGATGGTGTCACGCGTAAGCCGTGTAGAAACGTTTGGGGTAACTGTTCCAAAACTCTTTGTGCAAGTGTTGACGGTCAAAATGCTTCTTTCGGTGGCATGAAATGCGAAGATAAACAAACTGCACGCGCTCGCTTCCCACCCGTGTCGCTTACAACCGGGTGATGCAACTGCAATCTCTCGGGTCTCGATTGTATAGCTACAGGGCGTTGTAAATGTTGTATGTTTCTCCGGCAGTAGATGGCACGCTGGGGGTATACGTTCTCTACGGTATATGGTGACATGCGCGGTCAAAGCGTTCTCTCGAAGCTGCGGGCTCTTGCTTGTGCATTCGACTGACTTGCGCCCGAGGTATCCGTCTCTTCACATTTTGACCACGGTCAAAATGACTCGTTCACGTTTTCAATTCTGGGAAGAAAGGGTAGCCGGTATTGTATCGAAAGCTGCGGACACACTTCTAATACATCATACAAGAGACAGTCTACAGACATGTTGGCCATACAAGAACTGTCTGCAGAATTGATGACCATACAAGAAATGTCTGCAGACATGTTGAACATGCGAGAAATTTCTGCAGACATGTTGGCCATACAAGAGCTGTCTGCATGCATGTTCGAAGCATACACATGCATTAAGCAAACCATACTTCGACTACGCATGAGACGTGACCGCAGAATGTTCCGTCCTCATGTCTGCAGTGATGTCTGACCGGCGGGACTGAGGCTCAATGGTCATGTTTCGTTTGTTTTAGAAAATTCTGAAGCCTGTTTCGAATGCGTAACTGTATCAGCAGCTCCGTGAAGACACTATGAACAATGATTTCTTCGTCAACAGCACATTCGAAATTCGCTTCGGACGTTCTTTTAGGCCTTGTGCCGGATCTAAAAGGGTTGCCGAAAACGTTGGCCCAGTGCTTCGGGTCTGGGAGGCCTGTATACCTGATGAAGTCCAGGAAGGTGTCCAGTCCAGAGACCGGTATCTTGCTGATGTCCGTCTGCAGGATCTGGCGGCCAGGAGTGAAGAAGGCCACCATGACGATGCCGACGACGGAGGCGAGCATGGTGCTCGCGACGTAGTAGGCGATCATGCGGGTTACCATCTTCCATGTTGTCTTCAGCTGGACCCGCGACAGGGCTAGCCGGGGACGAAAAAGAGGGGGGAAAAAGTTTGCGTATTTGAGTTCCTAAAAATAAGTCGAGAGAACAACTGAGAAAGAGGAAGAGATGAGAGCACACCGAGGGCGAAAGAGCATTGAACTCTAGTTGGAATGATGAGTGGGTAGACGGAAAGCTAGGTGTCTCTGTCTCTACTCATTTGTTCGAACGCGTTAGAAGTGTAAGTAGAGACATCTAGTTTTTTTTTTTTTTTTTATGCACTAATCCTTCCAACCAGAGGCTTGGTACTCTGACCTCCCCTAACGGTCTCAACTCCTCCTTTCCTTCAGTCCCTGAGTTCCTATCCGCATAAACGTCAGCTAAGCACCCCCTCCCCCCTCCTCCCTTTTTTATTCTTCGTTGTTGCACGGTTTGTTTTGATGTTTCGAATTATACGAGGCGAACGAATAATCGAAATATAATTCAGGCTTTATCAGATTCCGTTGCTTCATCTGCATTCAAAGAAAGCAAAATGCCATGTTTTCTGACACTAAACATTTCAACGAACGACAACGCTATTTTCTGCTTTCGTGGTTTCTCGTGTTCCACCGGGATAGAATATAAGTGCAACACTTTTGAAGCTTCCAAATGCCAGCGCGATATCGCCACGTTCCAATCACGTGACTTAATTTCATTTTTTTTTCTTTTTTTTTTATGGGGGGGGGGCTTATTATTTAAACACGCTACCAAACACAAATTTGTCGGTGACCGGCGCAACTTTTCGGAGACCACCTTGTTCGCGCTCGTGTTATCATCAGCTGATGACATTTGAACGAGTAAAAACAAACAAAACGGTTGGATAGCCAGATGGAGAGGATTTAATCCATACCTGCGCTTGGTCCATAATCGGCCGCAGAAATCCACGCCTGCTCGTGGCAAACTCAAATTTTCACCGAAGGCATATATTAGTGCTGCCCCAGCCGATTATTATGCTAAGGGTGTTTGTGTCATTTTTCACGGGAAGGGAGCTACGCCTTGAAAATTCGCCAAGGTAAAATACACCACTAAAATACACCTTCAATGAAGATTTTAGATCCCGAATTTTGTCACGACAGCACGTGACGTCGTTGCATCAGTGACACCACGACTTTGACACCCAGCTGACGTCACGCAAGACGGAGAAGTCACGTGACGTGACGTCATGGTGTCAAGTCGTGATGTCACGAGACACCTTAACCTAACGTTACGTCAACGTCCCCGCTAAGGTTAGCGGGAAAGTGTACGGACGGACGGACACATTTCTGAAGTGGTTCCGTTAAAAACCATATCCCAGGCTTTCGTACACCTTTCATGCGAAAGTTTACATCGCTCCATGCAGGCGCCAATTTTTCCGCCCAATTTATAAAGCGAACCCCGTTATAGGGAGTATTCATTGACGGCAATATATATGTGGGCTTTGCGGATAAGCGCGCACTGGCATCGAGCCTTCACCACACACTGTTGTTCACGGCAGCCGATGAGTTGCTATATACCAAGAGCACGTGCTGATGATTACACCCTATATTTGACATGTCTGCGAACAGAGTTCTGTCGTTTGTCGGTATAGTGGGACGACGAGGCCCTTACAGGCGATGACTGAAGAGACAACCAGGGGCAGCGTGAGCATCTTGTACATCCGCAGCAGGATTTCTCCGGGCACGGACACGATGGTGGTGGCATCTTCGCTCGGTTCGACAGCGGCGATGGAGTAGCCCAGAATCAGGCCCAGAAGCACGCCCAAGACGCTCAGGCCGAGCTGACAGGTGGGCCTTCACCCACGACAGCGCCTGAGCAGAAAGTCGTCGAGCTAGCAACCAGAGAAGAGCAAAGAAAGAAAGAGGCTGGAAAGGTAGAGTGCCTTCATACAAGCGCGGCTTTTGCTTGAGTGGTGACATCCCAGCCATTTTTACGCCCAATTGTTTTTTGTATGCATTTTGGCGCGCGCGATCCGGTGTCACTCAGCTCGAGCGCGTAGCTAAATGGCTAATGCAGTAGACGCCATTTTAGCGCCCAGGTCACGCACCGAGTGCGCGAGAGCGTCACGCGCGACGCTTGTCGTTGCAACAATGGATGTCGTTCACCCTGAGACAGACATACATGTAGGCACCCTATGGAAAGGCAGAATGTATTAGCGCCGAGATGTTTCCGTGCGCCCTTGCGGTCTTCGTTCGTGATGTCACGATCAGAATTTGCCCCCCGTGACGTCATGAGTTGTAATCTTGACTACTTATAATCAGTTGCGAACTACACGTTCGATGGTGCGTGTAAAAATAGCGATAGGGGCACGGAATCATTGCGCATTCTTAAACCAACGTCGTCACAGTTGACACTCTGACGTAGCGCTGATTTCCGTCGCTGACAAGAAAAGCAATAATCCCAATAAAGACGTCATCGCGAGTGTGTGGCCGGCCTACCGCGAGCTGCGACCACAGTGACACTTTTGCTCGCGCACGTTGCTAATACGGTTTGTTACAACACGAGATCTGTAGGGGAGGCTGTCGTCTGCTAGCCAAGAGTCATCTGCTCCGAAACCAACCAACTTCGCATGAACGTCCACCGCAGCAACATTTCCGTCCGCTAGAAGAGCGAGCACTTCTTCGGGAACAAACAGCTCATGAGACTACCATACGCTCAATTTAACCGCGAATCTGCGCCGGGTGCTAATGCCAGGACACAGTGCAGGTGTTCTGAGCGGGTACGGCCGATTACACGGCTGCGATCGCCGGCAATCGCCAACGGCCGGCCACGGTGCTACAAGGCGAAAAAATCGGGCGGATACGGATCTGGCGTCTCGTGTTTGCTTTAAACATAATTGAAATTTATAAATTTGTAATTATGTATTCTTCATTCTTCATATCTACTCGTTATCGACGGAACCGCGCGAGTTCAAATGCCGTTGCAAAAAAGAAGCCTAGAACTACTTTTTGTCACGGAAGGCCCTGTTGCTGTGGCGGTAAACAGGCCCCGGTGGCTTCGACCATGGAGTGCTACCACGTGGCCTTGCTCCGGCGCCCTTGATTAGGTCGTCGGGGCGCAGCTTCCACAGTTCGCCAGGTTATCCTGAAGCGGGGTATATTCCCGAACATCTCATTATCACTCTGCAGTTAACGAGGATACGGCATTAGCCGAACAGAACGCCCTGACAATGTGTTGCGAAGAACGAAGCGTCTACACGATGAGTCACTATGTACGTTTTGCTACGTTGTGCGAATTTAGGTCAAGTTACGACTGCGAGTTACCGGGATAAATCCGGTGCTTCGTAGAAAGCGTGAAACCTATTCAAGTAGTATATTTGCCCGGGCATACCGTGACTCGTGATCATAGTAGTATGCATAGCAGCCAGATTTACGCGATATTCATTACGCGTAAATCAAACCACTCGCAATCGATTAATTTTTGGACTAATTTTGTAATCTTTTTTTTAACTTTTTATTGGGAAGCAATCACAAGAGTTATCTGATTACATCTATTGGACGCACTAAAATTGCTTGGTAACCTGTACTATTTTCCCCTCCCGGTTCTAATGGTGCCCATTGCTTCGTTACACATTTTCTACCGAGGGATCTTGTAGCCAAGTCCTTACAGGAGAATGGCTTACCAAAATTGGTGGATTAAGCAGATGCGTATTACAGCGCAGCCTTTAGGCGTCCGTTTTCGGGTTGAGCGGCGTTGGCGTAGGCGTAACCCGCGCGTTGCGTTATGGGACAAATCAAAAGCTTCCACCAAATTTAGCGGGGGAACTTGAAATTGGTGTTGAGGCCACGCGACGTCAATTTCCCCGCTAAATGTAGGGGGAACTTAACCCGTTTAACATCAGTGGGAAATTTTCCTGCTAAATCTGCGGGGAAACTTAACCCCTGAAATTTAGCGGGGGAAATTTTCGCCAAATTTAGCAGGTTAAGTTTCCCCATTAAGGCTGGCGGGAAAATTGACGTTTGGGCCTCAACACCATTAAGATGGCAATTTGGGCTAGTTGGTTCATGAACCTCAACACCAATTCAGTTTCCCCTGTTAAATTTTGCGGGGAAACTGTAACGTCAAGCATACATCGCAACTTTCGCGCGGTTACGCCGACGCCAACGCCGACGCCGAAAATTTCCCGCGAAATGGGAGGAGAGGGGGAGAGGAAGAGGGGAAGGGGAAGGGGAGGCGTGCGCCTGTCCGTCCCTCTCCGTACACTCCCTTCCCTCCTCCTCAAGAGTCTGCGCTCCAATTTCGGATTACAGATAATTGTAAACGTATTTAATTTTTTTTTCCTTATAATTCGGTGTGAGATCGATTTAATATGTGTGACAGTACAAAAGACCCGCCGTTTGCAAACTTGCAAAAAAAATCAAAAATGTTTTTTTTTATAAGCGTGCTGAAATTGGAACAAAAGTGAAAACCATTTTTTTGTTTCATAATTTATTTCTCAGTACTCGTACGTGATTAAGACACAACCTCTACATAATGTGGAAGGAAAATGAAAGATTTTACACGTGGTATTATTTTAAAAGCGATACCAAACATAGTCGACCAAAAAAAAAAAAAAAGTCCGCAACCTAGGTCGCAGTTGTTCCCGGAGGCATGTTTGGGGATTTTTGCTGGAAGATTGGAGCGACGAACAGCAAATAGTAGGTTATAATGTCGTTCATTAACGTAACTTGCATATCTAGCTACACTTTCAAAAAAAAAAAGTATAGACGCTTTCTTCTGAATATTTTCTAGACCGAGAGTGATTCAAAAAACGCCACACAACGACAATCGTCAAAACCTCGTCGTTCTTTCCCGTGCTTCTTTGAGATTTTTTTTTTTCTTCGGAAACGAGACTTGTGAGGACATTAAAATAAAAGGGATTGCCTCTTCTGGAACATGCACCACGAAATATAAAAACTTGACGAACAATGCGGATCACGACTGCCACTCGTTGCCCGAATCTAAATGAAACCACCCATATATATGATTGAATAAACCGTTTTGACTATCGATCACGTTCAGCTGCATATAAATGGGTGGTTTCATCTGCAACTGCGCAGGCTAAAAGGGTACATAATTTTTAATTTTGACAAAAAGCCATATGTTTTGGACGCGTTTACTCAAATGTGAAGGAGGGTGCAAACCGCATGTTCCCCCAGATTTTTTTGTTCTCGACTTTGGAAGCGTAGAAGCATCAGGTGGCGAGAAACTGGGGGTTTGCCTGGCCAGTCGCAGGTCGCGCGTTTGACACCCTCTGCTGCCGCTACTGCTTTTCCTCCACCATCTTGTCTTTTCCCTCATTTAGTCTCTTTTCCCCCAAAAAGTAGCACCGTCGTTCAAGTAGGTGGGTTGCCGTCAATTTGACTTTGCCTGTACTTAAGGCGAATTTTTCTTTCTTTAGCTCTATAGAAAGCCTGTAGCTAAACTCCGCATTATAGATATAATAATACGATTCCGATCTGTTCACCGAAAGCTGCCCGTCTAAGCTCCTTTGTGTGGGTCCTGCATTGACTTTTTTACTAATTTTTAATTTGCACCAAACCTGAGCGCACTGAACGTAGTAACTTAATGACACTTTTCTTTTCTCGAATTTCGATTTATATGTTAAAAGTTATAGGCAAATTAAAATTACAAAAACAAGCAAAAAATAACCTCCTTCATGACGTCCTTGGTTGCTTGAGTGGCCGTGAACCAGACGAGGGGTAGTGAGCTGAGCGAGCGCTCACGGCTGCCGTACTCCGTGTCGACGGCGCGAGAGGACGCCACTAAAGCGTGTTCTGGATAGGCTGTATGTAGCGGGCAGCCAGAGCGGCAGCGGTCCCCATTGCATTTGCTGTGCGATTAAACACTAATTCGGCATGACACTTCATTGGCCACAAACGACAGCAAACACGGGGTAAAGATCAGTTCAGAATGGGAGCCACTTCGCGCTGCCATACCGCGAAATGGCCAAACCGCCAGACAAAGCTGCTCACCGAAGGCCTTGGGAACGCTCAGAGCCGGTCGGGTCCTTCGGTCCCTACGAGCCGCAGCGCCGCCGCGTACATCCGGGACCTTTCCGTGTCGGCGCCTGATCCCACTACCCTTTTCTAGTAGCGCGCCGCCTTTTTCCACCGCTTGGTGGCGGGTATGTCGACGGATCATTTCTTGTTTCCGTACTTTACAAACTGCATTTGTTTTTTTCTGATCTCAAATACTGAACAAAAACTACTTTTATAAATAATTGAAACGGTTCGCGCCATTTATATTTTGTATTTCGGACTCAAAAGATGCTTTTAGCGGCCTCTGACCAGTAGTAAGCCCAGGACCTAAGACGTCACATTACGCGCGCTTTCGGTACTGCGGGTCGCCCCCGTCGGTGGAGGAGGTTTCCGCGTCGTCCGGTTAAAATATGACGCACTGATATTTAGTGACTCTCTCCGTGCCCGCTGGCTTGCCCGAACCCCAAGAGACGTGGAAACCGCAAAAAAGGTAGACGCTTAATTATGATTGCAGGGCCCCTTTAGGCAAGCTCCGGTGAGAAATAACAATGCGCCGAAAGTTTGCAGTCGCTTTTCTCAACACCTTGATTTTTAAATTTTTATTTTTAATTTTTTTTTAGATATAATAGTCGACTACAAGACAAACATCTATCGAAATGTAAAATATTGGTCAGTGCGTCCTCTATTCGAGCCGCAATCGCGTGAAATGTGTGCTCATTTCCGACTAAAATAAAGCAATCTTACACAAGTATAAATAAATAAATAAATAAATATATACTGCATATATTAATGGATGCCCTTTTTATAGAGATAGCTTCCTTCTGCATTGACATGGAAAATGTTATATTGCATATTGGTCCACGCAAATCTATTGACTAAAGCAAATTTTTGCTTTGATAATTCCACGCAAAAAGTGCACTAACTCACAGCTCCTCTAGATATGGCACTCTAGCGATATCGATATTTCGCTATTTATTTCTCGCGTGTTCAACGCATCTAACAAACTAATATATATATATATATATATATATATATATATATATATATATATATATATATATATATATATATATATATATATATATATATACATATATATATATATATATATATATATAGAAGAAATATAGCGTAATAGCGTAGGATGCCGAAGACTATAAAGTGATGAGTATATATATATATATATATATATATATATATATATATATATATATATATATATATATATGTCTCTCTGTGTGTGTGTGTTAGAAGAAACAACACGATACCGAAAGCAGCGCGTTGAGATGGTAATTATATTACCCTTGTCAAATTAGTTGCATGGAGTCGGTAGGGCTAGAAAGAGGGCAACACAACTCAACTAGCAAAACAGAGCAGCAAAACTCGGAGGGCTCAAGGCAGTGATGCATCGAACTTTTTTCGAACCGAAGTTTCGATGATCGAATCAAGCGGTTCGAAAGGTTCGGAAAGATTTCCAAATTTTCGAACTTTTCGACATCGTAAAATTCGACGCAGTCGAATTTTCGAACTTGTTAAAACTTAGAAGTTCGACGCTTTTCGAAACCGTCGAACTTATTGCGCTAAAAAATTCGATTCCTTTCGAAACTTTCGGAACTTATTACGCCGCAAAATTCGATGCTTGTCGAACTTCTCGACCTTGATAGACCAAAAAATCGGGATGATTTTCGAACTTTCGATTTCTCTGCACCTGTAAAAAGTTCGAAGCTTTTCGGAACTTTTCGAACTTCCTACGCCGGGCGAATCTGGAGAATTTTCGGAACTTTCGAACTTATTTATCGAGAGAATTCGTAAAAGTTTTGAACTATCGAATCCTGGCAAATCAAAAGGTCGACGAACTTCGAACTTTTAGGTGAAAGTTCGACGTTCGTCGAACTCTCGAAAGACCGGCGGACGGTTTGCATCTACGAATTCAAGTAGTGTAGGTACATTCGTACTTTTTTCTTTCTCTCGAATTTTCACATGCGGTGTTGCGTTCTCTACGAAAAACAATGCCGTCTATTGGCATTGTTCTGGCACGCTCAGTTTTAAAGAAATAAATTCCTGAAGGGGCGACGGAGGACGACGGGTTTTTGACGATTGTCGTTTGTGCCATATTTGAAGCGGGCTAAAGCTGAAGCTATTTACGGTTGAGATGTTAAACTTTTAAGAATTATCTATGTGGCGCTTAGGTAAGTGTCGTCTTAAGATGATTATTGTTACCAAGATGAGTTTCGAAGAAATGTCCAAACATTTATCTACGGGCAATTATGCTCTAAACTTCTTGTATTTTGTTTTTTCGTCTGCTGTTTGAGGTATCGCATTTAAATTGCCGTATTTTCCGGACTATAGTCCGCACCTGGTATAGTCCAAGCGGGCAAATATGGGGTCAAAAATAAAGTTTTTACTAGATAGCCTGCACTCCGGTGCATAGTCCGCGCCTGGGGGCTTAGTTGACACGAAAAAAAAATCCTCTAATACGCGGCACACCATATGTCTGTGTTTTTTTAGCTCACAAACAAGCCGATAATATACATAAATCATCATTAGTACAATTTCATTCACAAAATCCGTCGCGTTTCGTCATAATCAATTTGTTATTGAAAACAAAATTCCTGCATAGTCCGCAATGCGTAGATAGTCCGGCAGCCTGGAATTTCAACTTTAAACATGTATAGTCCGCGGACTATAGTCCGGAAAATACGGTAACACCACAGACAGTACATATAATAAGCATTCGCAGAATACAAAATAATGTATTTATTGTTTTTTTTTCAACATGGAGGAATAAACAAGTCAGGGGGAAGATTTTCAAGTATTAATCAAATTCAACACGTCTTAAAAAAATTTTTTTTTTTTTGCTTTACGTTTTTGGGAAGTGTTTCTTTTGTTTGCACACATTTGAGTAGGAGAAACTTGTTTCGAAGTTCTGAGCTTCTGAATATGCAAGAATACAACACTTCCGGTGGGATCTTTATAGTTTCTTTCTTTTTTTTTTTTCTCCAGCTTTTATCTCCGTACGTTGTTATGTTTATCTTTCTTTTACCAATGGCACAGTTATTGGAGGTAATGAAAAGTATAGCTTTGAACTACGGCACCTTCAAGCATTTGACAAGTAGTGCTTCCGACAACGAGCTCGACAAATGACTATCTACGGCGTCTACGCATCTTTATGCAGTGAAGATGCTTATATTATACATACACATAACAATTTTGATTAAAGAACATATATAAATGACAAGTAAAGTGAAAGGAAGAGACACACCGGATAGAACAGAGCGACTCTCGCAACTTTTCGTCTATTATTAAATATCTAGTAGCGAGTCAGCGCTCTGTTCTATCCGGTGGTGTCTCTTCCTTCTCCTTTTTGCGCTGTAGTATTTATCACTATGTACAACCAATACCAACTAGCCCAACTTTTCACTTTACTACAGATTAAAAAGAAGCTCAACCATCGCCCTTCTTTTCCCGTATTGTTTTTTTAACAGTCCGAAATATCTGGAAGGAGGCGAAGGGGGCTAGAGCACCTCCCTCCCTCCCCCCGTGTTTCTCTTCCGACGCCACTTGTATTGTAGAACGTCCCTCGACCCTCCAGTTGTGTCGGCTTCGTACTTTTTGCGGGCAAGCTTCTCTCCGTCCCTGAAAACAAACCCAGGACACCACAAACTTAAAACGCTATATGGCAAAAGGCCACCGGGGCGGTGCTCCGGATCGGATTACTACCAGCGTGCAAGGGGTGGGGAGGCAGTTTGCCAGGTCGTCAAGGTTTTTCTGAGGCTCAACCTCCGCCTCGCCCCCGGCCGTTTCGAACCGGGGTGAGCACGTAAACAGTGCGTTCGTGTCATAGGCGTAGACTATGGGGCAACGGGGCTCGCGCGCCCTGGAGAGATCCAGGGGGGCAGAGCCTCCGGGCCCGGGCCTGATCTTTTTTTTTTTTTGCTTGTGTTTGTTGTTAGTTTGTCTTTGATAATTTGTATTTTGTCTTAAATGTATAATACTTCACCCATGTTTGTGCACCACACAATAGAACGCTAAGTTGTTTGTGGGCACTGAAAATAAACCAATTATTATTATTATTATTATTTCCGAGACGCTGTTTACGTGCCATGTAACGAGCTTCTAGTAGTAGGATGTAAACAAAATAACGCCCACGTTGCCTTTATTGACAAAATACGTGGGAAATGGAATCCCAGCGTGCTTGCGTTAGCTTCAATCTCCAGTTCTGGCGAAAACATAACGCGCAGCACCCCCCCCCCCCCCCGGGAACTTCTCAGCCTGCTCCCCCGGGAAAATGGAAAGTCTACGCCGCTGGTTCGTGATCACTACCGCGCAATGCACGTTAAAGACCCCCCTGACTGGTGGTCGTACTACTGATCTATGGTCACACGCTACTCTGCACTGCGCGTTCCAGCACATCCGACACTCGTCGTCCACCAATTGCCTGACCAACTTCTTGGGTGAGTCTAAGATTACACCCCAACTTTTTCTAAACCTGGTTTGAAACCATGAGTTGCGAAAAACGTTATTTCAAAACTGAAACTGTGGAGGAAAACATAAAACCGGACTTCGAACGTTGAAAACTTCTGGACTTGAAAAAAAAATTTTTTTAAAATCTTCGAAGTTTTTTTTTTTTAATTAGTTTTTAAAGAGAATCGAACTCGAACTTTTCGCGAACTTTATGTAGAAAGAAATCGAAATCTCCGAATTGCTCAAATTTTTTATGTCTACAAAAAATTAAAGGTTCGAATTTTTTCGAATTTATATCCAAAGAATCCGAAGTCTGAATTTTTCGAACTTCAGATCCCAAGAAAGTCAAATTTTTCGAATATATCGAATTTTCTGTTAGGAAATTCAAAATTGAATTTATCGACCCTATGTAAAAGAATATTCGGAAATATTCGAACCCGAATTTAGAACCGTGAAAGTTTGAACTTTTTCGATTTCGAAATTTTTACTGTGATCGAAAGCCCGAATTTTTCGAAGTCGAACTGGTCGGCATGAAAATATCGAAATTTTTCGATTGCGAACCTCCGTTCGCTTCGAAAATATCGAAACCTTTCGACGTCGAACCTAGGGTGGTTCAAGACATCCCTAGCTCATAAAAGACAGATTTACTCATCCGGGCTAAAAATACTCGCCATTCAGCGGGTTCCATGAACGGACTCAGTTTCGCTTCCTTGACGCTACGCGGCTACCTTCGGGTGCTGTCACGACGTCTGCGTTACGTTGCCTTGTCTGAGCATGTTGCAGTTTGTCACTGTGCGCCTAGGCATGTCATAACTTGTCACTGCAGAAAGCTTGGCTGGTGAGCGTCTGAAGACATTTAATTAACTCAAATACGTAATCGAACTTGGAGCTGTCTCGCGATCGTCAGCAAACAGAAGTCTTCACCGCACTTGGTTTTGATTTGAGCACGACCGGTTTTGAGCAGATCCGGTGAGTCCGGTGAGATTGCTTACTTCTGTGATTTAAGACAGTGCTAAGGATAATAGGGATCGGCAGAATGGAACTGTTTTGGTATACTGTGGTGCGGTGTTTGTTATATTTGCTTCCCGAAGCCGCATCAAACAAGGTACTAAACCTGTGTCCACAATCTCTGCCGGTTTGTTTTGTTTCCGTACTTCTACAACCTGATACCTTCGTTGAAGCAGCGTACCTCCACATGCACATATTCACTGTGCATTTTATTATTATTATTATTATTATTATTATTATTATTATTATTATGTATTATTATTATTATTATTACCCTTTCGCCGGCTTTCGGTGTGGCCTGCTCCTCAATCTCCATTTTTGGCTGCGGTCTGACCTGCATGAAAAAAGTGTAGCATTTTATTCAGGCACCTGTGTGCTGTCTGGAGGTCTGGACAATGTGAAAGGCCGCTTTGCAGGAACCTATGCGCTTGGACGAATACAGCAAATACAGGGCATGCTATTTATCTGTGATATGTTGGTGTTGCTGTTCAGAATTTTCATGTAAATGTTATGACATTGTAGCACGTTTTGAGCACTCTTCTTGATAAAAGTGTTTTTCCCACTTTCTCACATGCACTCTTTTTTTATTGCTTGTTATTAGAAATGATAATAACTAGCGGATGTTTCAACCTGTTTTGACAGTCAATGTCATCGTTTTGCATTTTCCTTTTGTATGCCTTCCTTTCTTTAGCTTTTTTTCTCTAGAATTGAATTGCTTACTTACTTCAGCATAACAACTAGGTCCCTGAAACGGTTTTCTCTGGACACTTTGGGACCCTCGCTCAACACCCATATTTGCCAAAATAAACAACTTTGACTGTTCAGACACAGGTTTGTGCAGCCACAACAGCGATACTTATGCATGATCTCTGACACTATGCAGACAATGACAAGCCTGTTCTGCAAACCATGCAACAAGGCGCTGTCTGGGCCAGCGCCTTATTTGGACCACATCAAGAGTGCAAAGCATCAAAGAGAGTAGCGAGCCTTGAGAAGCTGGAGTCCTTCCTTGACGATAAAGGAGAGACGGCCGGTGCTGGCAGCAGTGTGCCCGTACCCGAAAACAATCTTTTCGAATGCAAGGTTTGCGGAGTGTCCACAAACTCCCTGGGTTCGTTGGAAGCTCACAACAGGGTTGGTTTGGCTCCATTCCACCTTCTAAACATCCCCGGTGACAACTTTGCAAACGGGCAAGAAGTTGTGTATGAAGGCCCGTTAACACACTTGCAACCGAGTACGATTGAGAGAGACAAGACCTGTTGAAACCTCTTAAAATTTCTTAGGACGAAAAAAATACATTGGCACGCTGGCGCCATCTATGCGGTGACCCTGGAATTGCATTTCTCAAGGGGGAATGTTTTGCAGGATTTCCAAGGTCAAATATGCGTAATATGTATTAGAAAGGCTCGTTTATAACGTTGACAAACGTTTTTCGAGCCAGAAGACCAAGCTGCGGTCAGCAGATTATACAAAAGACTGTCAGCAGACATGATGCTTCTTTATATGACTGTCCTGTTACGTTGGTCGTACAAAAGCCGTCTGTGGAAATGTTCCAAGCATACGTAAGTACGGAGCAAATATGCTTTGACCGTGCTTGAGGTGCATTTGCAGACAACTGCCATCAACGTCTGCAGCAAACGCCATCTCCTGTTTGATGTGTAGTTTAAAGGGAACTAGAGTGGTTTCTTTATTTATATAGCTATTTATTGAAATACCTCAAAAGTATTTTTGAGAAGATTACATACGTAGGGCGTAACAGACAAATGAAATGAAAGCAGCAACAGGAAAACACCGCTGCAATACACAAGCTATACAATAACCTACGCGAAGCGCAAGTTCATCTCCATTTTTGCAGGGGTTGTGGTGATGTCAGAACGCTGACCTCTGATTGGATTTGATCTGAAGGATAGTGGGTAGACAGGGCAGCTAGCATTGAGGTTTACCCACTATCCTTCAATCAGAGCTCTGCGTTCTGATGTCACCACAACCCCTGCAAACAAGCAGACGAACTTGCGCTCCGCAATATGTTGTAGCTATATAGTTAATGACAAGTGCTTGAAAACATTCAGGATAAGTCTCAGTGATGACTCAATGAATGAGATCATATTCCACTAGACGCTGCAGGTAGGCGGAAAAGTGAAGTGCGGCAAGTGAAGCGGTAAATTTTGCATGTTCGGGCTTTGATGGAGGTGTGTGCAATAAATGCGATGAAGCAGGCGTATACAAGGAAGGTAGTTTCTTCTGCAAATCAACTTTTTTTTGTGTTGCCAATAACTTGCAGGCTTTAGGAGAGTGTACACATACATGATGTAGGGAAAAATGTGCTAAAGATCTGAAATTCCTTATTCAGCGAACTTATGTTTTGCCTTATGCTACGATCACCAACATACAGCGAGTGTTCCAAATCGGGTATAATACTCGATTTGAAAAGTAAGCGCATGTTGAAACCAGAGAACAAAATCAATACAAGCAATCGTGCATCATGAGAGCAACACCAGCAATTATACTGAGGCATACCTACAATCTTTTTAACGCACTAAATTTCATGAAAAGAAAGCTTGGAGGTTGACTTACAAAACCCTAACTAAGCCGAAATATGCAGTGCAATAATGTAAAAATATTTAAAAAAAAACTGTCAGTTGCATCACGAAAATTTTTAGCCTCAAAAATGCTTGAAGGTAATGAGTTCCATTCCGAGATGGTGTAGGGAAAGAATGCAAACTTGAAACGATTAGTGCATGCAATTCTAGAAATCTTAGCAGTTAGCATCAATTTAACAGAACAGTAGCATGGAAAAAAGTTGTTTATCGACATTTAACACAAATCAAACCTTTTCATGGTCGTGTAAGCCAGCATGTACTGATCGGAATGCAGTGCAACTTGAGAGTGGATATTATACATTGTTCTCTGTGATGGACCTTAACCAACGCAATCATGCATAGTCACGGTGTCATCGTTTTGCCGTTGGCAGTAATAGGTGGCTTCCATGTAACATCAAGAACAGTGGTGCTTATACTGCAGTGTGCATGCTCCTCTTGTGACCGTGGAATTATACAAAATACCAGAGTTTTGGACTCCCCAAACAAAATTACCCAATTTGTGTCATTACCCCAATTATCACTCACATGAGCTATTTGCATCGTTTCAGGGAAAGAAACACCTGAAGGCACTAAAAGTCCAAGAAGATCTTCAAAAGTTGAACGCCACCATCTTACGAGATGCACCTGTTGTGCCACAGGAACGCGCCACGTCTTCAGTTCCGAGCCCCCAGCAAAGAAAGGTGCTTCCGAGCGCATCGGCTACCGCACTGCAGACAGAAACTCCACGAGAGGCATCCGCCCTGTCCACTGGCCAGCCTGAGAAAGAACAGACTACTGGCCAGCGAGAGAAAGAACAGTCTCCAACTCGGGGCGTGGACCTGTCGTGCGATTGCTGCGGGATAGTGCTCTTCAAGAACATCGAGTACAAGCTAGAGCACTTGGAGACAGACGCGCACAACCGGAAACGGCTGTCCCAACTCATCGAAGACAAAGAGCCGGCTCCGAAGAAGCCCAGGCTTGAGGCTGTCGTGGAGACAGGTACAGTCGCTGAGGTCACGCCTGTCGTAGCGGCGGATAGAGACGGTTCCTCCGACAATGACCCTAATGACGAAAATACCTTCGATTGGACAGAAGAACAAGAGGAAGAAGAGGCACCGGACATTGTTGACATCGATGAGGATCTATACTCACCGGGATCTGTAACCAGCGACTGAA
Organism: Ixodes ricinus; assembly: GCA_037355805.1. Taxonomy (NCBI): domain Eukaryota; kingdom Metazoa; phylum Arthropoda; class Arachnida; order Ixodida; family Ixodidae; genus Ixodes; species Ixodes ricinus. Next base: position 86,293 of record JAZHYW010014610.1, read on the forward strand.
ACGGTCTGCTCGTGACAGGAGACGTTATGGTACGTTGTTGCTCACCCGTGGTGACGTTTCACGCTTTGTCTCCTGATTAATTTATGTATTTGAAGAGTTTGCCAGCACTTCCGCTGTTGGTTGCGAGCTCGTGGCTTTCGACCTTGATTTGCTGCAGTCTCTTCTCTTATTATGCTTATTGCTTATTTAATTCACTTTTAGCTGGCAGCCCGACTTTGTGTGTCAAGGTGGCGTCAAGGCGTATGCAAACATCCTACATGGTACAAAGACGTGTGACTTCCGCTTTTATGTAATAGTTGCGCCTGTAGCCATCACACGGGTCCGTTCGTGGCCGATGCTACCGTTTCGCCCTTTCTCTGCAGTGCATGCAGTCTCCCGAAGAGGAACCGTCCCTTCAGGCAAGGAGGTCCGGTGAAGTGTACTTTTAATTGGTGTCAGCAAAAAACTATTTATGGATGACAGCGTCCCAAAGATTGTTAACAATTCTAGTCTTCAGAAAATGAATTCACGTGGTCGAAACTCCATGACATGCGACTAACAACTATAGTAGGGATGGTAAGACGCCTTAACGATTCTCGTGAATCCGAGCTGCCGTGTCCTGAAGCCGGTGTGAACGCGAGACGAATGCTTGTGTATGTGACTATAGTAATAAATGTGTTCGGTCGTAATTTGTGAAGTATTCGGCGTAGTGTCCTATATCAGTCGGTCCGGGCAAGCCTCTTCCTCTTTCCATGCCTTCTAAATCCCTCTCGTTAATTATGCACTTTGTATACTAACGCGAACACGCCCCTGCAATAGCGCTGCTCTCGGCGCATGTGCGAATGGTTTCTTTTTATGCAAATCTGGGTTCTGCGACGCGCGCTGCCCACACCTGGAATCGCAGACGTGTGTAAACGCGTACGGTCGCGGGAAGTGCTCTGCGTCTGATAACGCCGTTTTGGGCCCTTTTTGTACAACTTATGGGAATGAAAATGTATTGCACGTGCTTAGTCTGCATGTGGATGGTTGAGCATGTTCGGACATAGAAGACAACATAGACGACACAGGCTGTACCGTCTGTATACTGTCTTATATGTCCTTTCGTTATTGTAATTTTGTCTGCCTCGTTGTTTTATTATCCACCTTTTGTGTGTGATTTTCTTCCGAGCTGCTGTTTCGCTGTCTGACTAGCGGGCGTACTTTTGACAACGGTGCTTTTGACCAAAGTGTTCCACCACGTGTTCCTATTCTGCGTGCGGTAATCTCAAATAAAGAGTATCTCTGTTAATTTCATGGTGTGAATGATGGTATAGATTACTTGCGCTCACGTCAGATAAGCTGTTATTTTGGTGGCCTTGCTGCTGAGCGCCTACCTTCTGCAGCATATATTTCGCAACACCGAATTTGTTACTGTCGACATGAGCGAGTAACCAGCATGATACAATGACGTCACGTGCAAGCCACGTTCATAGCACTGATCTCCTCTACGAGCCTGCCGCAAGTGAAGCCACCGGAAGTTCGATGCCTGTCCTGGAAGTCGGGTGCCTGCTGGGCTCCCTAATGCATCCAGTCCATGTTTCGGCCCATGCTTGGAACGTGGGACATATGCACATTTGGTCAACTAGAATCTTAAAAGTTTGACATCTAATGACTACAAGCAGGTTCTCTTGAGATGACAAGAAAAACTCAGTGCCCTGAACGGTGTTCGAACCAGCACCCGGAAGAGTTGAAAAGCCTGTCAAGCCAACGTCACAGCACTCACTTCAGAGGACAGGCCGCTTACTTTCGATATATAGGTTCAAGTGTGTTTGCTCAATGTTCCATTCAGTCTCCCTAGTGGAGATAAGTGGTTTATACGTCTTGGCGGACGACATGTCTCCGTATCCGTTGAATTTCAATTTGGTTCTCCATCTTGAGCCATCTTTCGATTTACTGGCAGTCTTAGTAGTGGATGTGTTTTAGGCTCTGGCGTTTCAACAAATTTGTTGCTACCCTCAAATAGATGGCTCCGGAGGTTCTTCTCCTCGCGGCAGCCATATGGAATTTGTCTGAACATGTGGCTTTTAGTATTTAATTCAATTTAAAAAGGCATCGGAAAACCTAACGTCGATACTTTCTTATTCTCTCAAATGTTTCAAAAGCTCATGCAGGAAAAAAAATGTTTTTCGTGGCGAAAAACAATTTTTAGCGTGCGAACGAGCTTGTCAGCAATTTGTACATTGTGCAGTGAAGCGATAGCCAAAACCCACTTGCTCGAGCCAGGATCCACGAGAACGCGCAAAATGTTTGGAGCCTCCATGAAGTTGTTAATGCATATATAATTACTTTTTTAGAGTATACGTACATGTACTACCGTCTCCAAGGGCAATTGTGGTAAACGACATGATTAAGAACGCTCTACTTTTTTTTTTTCCTTACAAACGTTGCGCAATAACTTTTCACCTTGGGGAGGAGCTTAAGTTTCAGTGGGAACCCAACATGGCCGCAGCGTGTTAGTTTCTGTCATAACTATACATCATGCTTGTCATTTTAAACTCCACCCGGCTCATTCTCGTCCGCAAGTTTTGCAATTAGCACAAATTAGAGCGGACGGAGTTTCACTCGAGTGTGACTGCCCGACCTGACCTTCCTAAAAGGAGGCTCTGACTGCGACAGCGTCGTCAAGCCAATTACGAGCACCCAACTGCGAAACGAACCGCTCTCTTTTTGCAGTCGTGTCTTGATGGAGCACAGCAGACGTCGTGTTCCCATTCATTAGTACTATCTGCTGAGCGGACCAAAACTGCTGTCACTCTCCAACTCTCCCAAATGGGTGGGCTGTTTCCCACGCGAGCGAGCACGTCGTCGCGCAACCCTGAGCGATTCAAGATGGCTGCCGTCATAACAACAGAGCGGGCGATGAACAGACGTGAGAGGGCGGGGTACGTGTTGTTTCAACGACGTCTCCAAGAAGGAAGTGGTCTTCCAGATGCTGCCGCGAAGTACCACGATACGTTTCGGATGACGGCTATTCTCGTAAACCGGACCAGACATTCCTGCACCGGCCAGTGTTGTGTGGCGGGTTGGCTAAAACAACAACTAGATGTAGCACTATTAAAACGGAGTAGGGGAATCAAAATAATTAAGTAGTTAACAGATACTACAAGGAAGACTTATCTGCATATATCTAGGGTTCTGTGTTTCCAAATAAAGTTTTAAAAAAATCCGAAAAATACTCGCCGGTTATTTTTTTTTATCAATTCGGATTTCAAATTTTAATCACAAAAAAAAAAAGAGAAAAAAAAAAGAAGAAAAACGGCGTTGTACAAATATAATTTATTACAGCATAGGGTTTGTGGTCCTGAGGAAATGCCACCTCAGTCTCCTTTGAAATCCGATCGTACTGACAAAAGAGATTTATTTGCCTTTTAGCTGGTCAAGGTTCCTTCAGGACAACGAATCATGATACCCGGATTTTTTTTATTTTTTTTTGAATTTTAGAAATTGGTAACACCGCAAAATAAACTGCAAATTTCAAAAAATCGGAAATCTAAAAAAAAAAAAAATAAGCTCCGATAAATTACGCATTTTCAGCGAAAAATAAACCCCGAAAAACACCCTCCGAATTTCACGAGAAATAAACTACAAAAACACAGAATCCTACATAAAGCTTGAGTCAGATTCCGTAGCAGTTCGACATGATTTCAAGCCCTTAGAAAATGTCTATGCGGAGAGAAGCTGAAAGACAGGAGGAGAGGTAGAGCGTTTTGTGACGTCCAAACGCCGAGGCTCTGATTGGAAGGATTAGTGGGTAAACGCAAGGCTAGCTGCCCCCTTGTCTGTACCCACCTTCAACCAGAGCACTGCGCTTTGACGTCACCACACGCTCTATACTTCGTTTCAGCTTCGGTCCGAGCGCGGCCGATGTTATGAGCCGAAGGGCCAATCAAACAGCGCAAAAAGCGCAACGTCATGGCGTGCTCTCTGCACTTGATAGGACTAGCCGGTATTCGTCGTCTCTCTCTGTGCACTGCTCCTCTGCCGGCTAGTCCTATCAACTACAGAGAGCACGCCATGACGTTGCACTTTTTGCGCTGTTTGATTGGCCCTTCGGCTCATAACATCGGCCGCACTCGGACCGAAGCTGAAACGAAGTATAGTCTCCTCCGTTTTTCAGTTTCTCTTCATAGTCTGTTGTAACATAAGATCGGCGTGAGAAGCTCAGACTCTGCAGCACGCGCTCGCTGCTTTCCGTCATGTTCGGCTACGCGTGCTCGCCGAAGTGGCTGAAGGCGGATCTTCATAGTGCATATCTTACGTTGATACAGGCTACGGTCAATCTAGCGAGTTACTCTAACAGCAAAGGGGGGGGGAGAGAAGAGAGAGAGTGAGAGAAACGGCAATAACTCTAAGAATTGTTGAGCCTTTACTCGGGGAACCTGGAAAACCGATGATTGCGTTGGACGGAAAGGGGCCGACCTAAAATTAAGTCTGCTGTGTGACACTGAGTGCTGACAATGAGCGCGATCATGCTAAACGTCATGCCCACTGCCACATCGCAGTTTTTACATTTTCGATACAAATGGTCCTCCGGCTTCATAATTTATTTGGCCAGACATCTTGGTAGATCGCTGCGATTGGCTCCCCGAGTGCTCTGCATCAGAGAACTGCAAGTAAACTTTTTTACAGGCACTTTAAAGTATCAATGGGTGTCGTTCCACTAAAAGAAACCAAAGTCGGCTTTGTTGCATGGGTGCTTATAGACAGCGGGATATGTGATTGTGCCTTACCTCAAGCTTAAATGGACTGCCGTGAAAATTCACTTTGACCCGTTCTGTACCAATGCTATCCGGAGCATTTCATGACGTCTTTACAAGCATGACATAAATAAAATACGTTGAAAAATATTTTCTTTTTCTAATCTGTCTAAAGTCCTGTCAGTCGAAGTCTTTTCCGAGTAGAAGGCGTTTCGTGTTATTGGCGTTCTCCGGGAGCAACGCGCGTCGCGACGTGTTGATAAACATCGGCAAGGTCCACCGCATGTTATGGAGCCGTGTTATACGTTTTGTTCTCGTCTGCCAAAGTCGGTGCTCGTGACTGAGTGACCTCCTGTGTAAACTATGAACATGTTCCGGAGTTCCGCATCCTGGGTCGCTATAAATAAATCGGCTCCTGCGGAGCGCGTGGCTTTGTCGAATTCAGGTCTCCATTGTTCGGGACACCTCGCGTTTCAGTTTACTTCTCTCTAATGTGGGGTGACCTCTCAAACACCGGAGACTCCTGAAACACTCTTGAAGCACCTGAGACACTCCAGCAATTAACGTCCGAGCTAAAATAAAACCCTGACAGAATGCCACGAGCTTATGTCCAAAAATAAAAGTTTTTATTTTTATTTTTTTGCGAACAATGGCGAACAATAGAAGGTAACCAGCGAATGAGGAAGCGAAGAATATAATTATTGTCACTCTCAGCTTAAGAAACGAAAGGTGTGGCTTATTATGTAAATTTATGCTACTTGCTTCAGTGATTGATTCTTCGGCGTTCTTGTCGGCCAATGCTGCATTCTGATTGGCTGCGGAGCGGTAATAAGATGCTCGGTATTCGCCCCGCCCCGCGTTTCTTAAACTCTCGGTAACTGAGTGACAAAAGAATGCGATGCGGTGCATGACGCTTTCCTTTGCTCATTGTCCTTTGCGGACATCTTGTTTTTTAGACCCAACCGTGTACTCTGACTTTTGTCATTCGCCGGGATTCTTCTTAGTTGGCCGTGATTGGCTGTCACCGTGTTCTGTGGGAAAGTGAACTTGCAGACGTTTTTTTTTTTTTTTTTTAGAGTGCGTGGTGCGGACGGGGAAACAAAAGTTGGACAGGTGTCAGGATCCTGGTCGGAACATCTGTCCAACTTTTGTTCCACATCTGTGTGTGTTTCTCAGCAGGAAATAAAACAACGTTGAAGGCTTCCATTTACAGTAGAAGTCAACAAACGATAACCGCCTCCCACATATAGGGTGTCTGAAATACCCAGGCTCGATCTAAAATGGGCCGTAAAAATCGGCACCTGCACGTAGCAATCTGCAACTTTCCGTCCATTGGGTATTTCACCAGGTCTGTTTTCATGATGCAAAATTACACGGCGTTGCTCCGCTTTCTGTAGTAAATATGGTCAAAAAAACTTGCCAGGGTGAACGGCGCACGGCGACGCAGACGACCTAGTCCAGTGGCGGGGTGCGTTTGGTGCACGTGTTGATAGATTGCGCCGGGAGCAGCTGTAGCCGACGTTACGTAGATTACCTCAGTTGTGGAACTCCCGTGGAAGGGTGTACCTCCCCCCATCTCCCTCACTCACTTCAGTCCGCCTCCCGTCGTTCGAAGCGCCATCTAGATTTTCGTTTACGAACTGTGTGTTCAATAGAGTACGGTGGAACGCCATCTAGACGCTGCGCTTCGAAACGTACGTATCCCATAGAATACACTGCAGTTACCAAAGCAGCCGTCCGGCGCGTCGAGCGACGGCAGGCGAGTCGTGGCGAGGGGGGGGGGGGTACTGCTGTTGCATGCAGTCGTAACTGAGCTAATTTAATAACGTTGATTGTAGCACAACTAGCAAAAGAAAGCAGACGAGACGCGGACGAAATTCGTTGGCATACAAAAGCGCCGTTGGCGCTGTCGTTGAGCGACCACGTTTCCTTTTATTTTGGTTACTTCAAGTTTTGCTATCATTGTCCGCGTTTATTTCTAAACCAAAAACATATTACAAAAAAGCTTTTTTTTTTTATTTTAGTAGATTAGGGTTATCGTGAGCAGTCTCGTAGTTGTCTCAAGAAGGAGGTAGCGCCACCTATCAATGCGTGCTCCAAACGCGCCTCGCCACTCGACTCGGTCGTCTGCGTCGCCATCCGCCGTTGACCCTGGCACGTTTTTCCACCCTATTTTTTACAGGAAGAGAGATACGCTTTGTAATTTTACAAGATAAAACCGACCTGTGATATACACCTTGACGAAAAGTTCAGATTGCTACGTGCAGGCGCCGATTTTTACGGCCCATTTTAGATCGAGCCTGCGTATTTTAGACACCTTATACATCTCGAATTCAGTACGTGCTGTGCCGCCGGGGATTATCCGCGGATATTCGAGGAGGCAGCCGGGATCAAACTGGCGGATGCAGGTGGAACAATTCGCGGCAGCAGTTCCGCTCTACCTGGCAAACCTTGCCACACGTAGAATGCATTTCTGGCCTCAGGTGTTCCAGAACACGTCTTTCGCGTATCGACACGTTAGGGAGGGGAGGGCCAATCAATGGCCAGCATAAAGGACGTGCAGAGAACGCCCGTTGACGAGGCAGCTGACCGCACGCCGTCATTGGTAGAGTTAGATGGAAAACAAAAGCACGTGGGCGAACCTGGGGGCGACACGCAGACGAAATCCGTCGGCAGCAAACAAAGGTACAAGGTGTGCAAACCGCAGAGGAACTTGCGCGCAGTATACTCTCGTACTGCGACTTCCCACGGGAATGTCATTGGCTTTCGCTATGGTCACTGTCGCTGATCGCTTACTCCAGCCAATGGGAGTCGGGGGAAGCCGCGAGGGTGCCCTGCTGTGGCGGTATCATTTGCCATTGAATCTAAAACAAGATAACACTTACAAGTAATCTTCTAACGGAATCGAAGATAGGTGAATTGTCTATAAATTTCGTCCCGCGGCGAGGCAAACACGAGCTTGAAGTTTAAACGTCTGCTATTTCGCGAAGACAGCAATCGACAACCGGTGTTTTCTTTGAAATGCTCAATTGGGTGTGCTACCGCACACAGGTCAGGGGCGTACATAAAGAGAAAAGGAGAGGGGTGGGGAGTCAGTCGCCTCCCTTTAAGCCCCTAAAAAAAAATTCTATCAAAAGATTTAAAAAAAAACGACACATACCAGTTTTTGTTTTTTATGAAGAGATGTTTAGTATTTGGTGAAGTGGCAAGCAGTAGCTTAAAAAATCGATCTGGGCTTTGTTTCGCCCATCACGTCAGATTTCTCTACAGAACTCCCCCTCCCACTTTTTCCCTCCTCACTCCCAAAGCCTCAGCCATAAATCCGCCCCTGACACAAGCTGACACCCACCTGTGGATAAAGGAGTTCTCCGGAACAAGCACATCTGCTGCCGCTAGACCCCCATCATCATCCCTGTTTAGGTGAGAGATTCTTACCAAAATATTGCCCAATCATTGGTTGATAACGCTTGCCCAGCTAAAAGCGATGCCGTCTTGTCCAATTACTAACCGACATAGTTTCGACCCTCGCCAGGGTCCAAGATCGAACCCTAGGCCTTGTGGGATAAGCTTCAAAAGAGAAACCATAGATGCGTATTATTATTTGTCTTGACGATCTCTCAGAGTACGGACGCGTTTTGTTAAAGTGCCGCAGAACAAGCGCAACTATGCATAAACATTGGTGCGAGGAATTTTGCAACTATTCGTGCAGACCCTGCACGAGTAGATTTTGCAGAATACCAAGGTGGAGAATAAAAGTAAAAATAATTTAAATAGTGAGTGAAATCACACCGATTTTTTATGAAAATTACCATCAAACATTTTACGCAAAAAAATTCAAAAAATGTATTTGTTTACCGTTTCTGTATAATAAAAATTAGAGCGCTGAAGTTTTCTCCTTAATTCCACTTCGTTTGTCAGTTGCTGCGCGTAAGATGTGGGACACTCTGCATCACTGTGCAGGCACCACCGGTTGCGAAATTGGCTTGGCAAGCGGATCGCAAACTGTAAACGCTGCAGGTTTTGTATTTTCATCCTTGTTCGTCGAGAAATTCAGAAAGTGCCTTCCATTCAAAATTGATTTACGGATGTGTTAAGCATCCGTACCTTATAATAATGATATTTATTTTCCATCAAGTGCAAGTACATGATGAAAAAGGAAAAGAGGAAGGAAAAGAAACGAAGAAAAGAGCTGCATTTGTGCAGCTTGACAAGCCCTGAGCCCCCCCCCCCCGAATCGGCCACAGCGGCAGGTCACAAAGGAAGTGCATCACTTTATAAACAAACAAACGAAAATAAAAATAAACGGCTCAGTAATTCAATATATAACATCCCATCGTGCCAGATAAATTACATTCAAACGAAGACCTGGCGTGTTCTTAAAGCACCTGTTAGATTCTTTGCATTTAACTCCACCAGTACTCGCCTACAAAAGACCGTTGATAATTACTTTTTTTGATTTTAGAAACAACCTTATTTAGAGTAAATTCGTTTAATGCTGTCAACGCCAATGTGAAGGAATCTTGTTTGAGGTTCGACAAACGTTTATCGTAGTAAGAAGATACGCTACGCGAGTAAGCGGAATATTTGTGTGTCATCCCAAGATATCGCGTGATATGCGTCTTATAAAAGGACAAAAAAGTACTCGGCCGCTACAGAACGATTCCACCGTCACATATGCTAAAACAAATGTTGAATAAAGGAGATGCATTATCCTTCTCCGATCTTCATGTGACTAGAAAATGTTTAGTTGGCGGATAAAATAGCGCAGAGATGTTTCTGAATTACAGTTTTACATTATTAACGATAAATGGTTCTAATAACCTCTGAGGATTTCAACTACAGGTTTTCCCGCTCATAATAATCCAAGTGCCAGCTTTTTTTACTCTGAGTGTCCCTGGATTCAATCCATCTGTACACCAAATTGCTTCAAGTGTCAATGAATTTGAGCCAAGTTTTCAACAATATAATCCAAGTGTCAATGAATTTAAACCAATTGTCATCAATTTAACCCCAGCGCCATTCGTTTTAATTCAAGAATCACTAAATTTAATTCGTTCATATTTGTGAATTAACTATGACTACTGACTCATATCTTACAACCGTATTAGAGGTCTAAGTTGTTTGCAAAGTGATGAATGACTTTTCACTGTATATGCGCGTTGGTGACTTGTTCGCTCATGAATTTTGAGGGATTTCTTAGAACATAAAACATAAGCTCGAGACTAGATGGCGGGAATGTTCTGTCGGTTTTAGAGTAGTAACAAAAAATTTTCAAGAAAATTGAAATTCAAACCGCGTTTAAAAAAGATTGTATTTCAATTACGTGTCTGCATTCAATGGCATGAAGGTTTTCATTGCAAGTCAAGATGCTTATTTTTGACTGCGAGTATTCCACACTCGAATATGTGAGTTACATGTCCTTGGTTTGAAGGGCAGGCACAATGTAATTGCAATGATTGCGGTCATAGGCCGGGGAATCAACACGTTGAATTTGCTGCATTGCTTCAAACGGCGATCGTTTGGAGAATCTGCACATCGGTGCTCCTTTTAACGTGGTAGCTTCAGGCCGCTCATAGCATGGCTGCGCTACGCTCATTGAGGTAAGCTTTCACGCCGGACTTGAACTTGGAAAACATTTCTTCATTTGGGTTGAAGAACAGACTGTATGGCGGTAAGTACTTCAAAGAGTGCCCCTGGGACAAGGCGGCGTCTGCGGTTAGTCAGTGTGCGGGAGCATTATCAAATATAATGACCGCATCCTGGCCTGGAGCTGTTGCCATGATCTCCCTCGAAGCCTTCTCCAGAAAATCCTTGAAATTCAACATGGACACTTTTTCCACACTTCTCCCCAAGAGGATCCATCAGCAGACAGGATTACGGGGATGTTGATATTGGGCCCTCTGGTACCTAGTTCTCACGACGGCGTCCTTACCATGTTTTAACCTTCCCAACCTCCAACTACACCAAATATTAGTTTGTTTCGTCAACTTATTACCGAAGTTGAAGTGGGCTGTCCCCTGCAGCCACGAAGCGTATTCATTTCTTGCACTTTTACGTCATCGTGATTTCGGTCAACAGGCTGCAGGTAAATTTGCTTTGTTGTGTAACCGTGTCCGTCCAAAAGTCTGTCAATTGTAGATAGGCTCATTTGGATACCTGGTCCAGTTGCTCCAAGCTCTTGTTTGAGTTGTTTCAGCGTGTAGGTTGGGTCTTCATCCACCATAGCTGCCAGATCCTGCACAACATCGGAGGCGAATGTCTTCTTTGAGCCTCCTGTGGGTTTTGGTTCATCTCTGTAGGTCCTCGCAATTGACCGAGCAGTTTTCACTTTAAGTCTTAGTGTTTCAGCAAGTGGTTTGATGTTACCGCCTCGTCGCCAGCAGAGAAGTAGCTGCGCCCGATATTGATCGGACACCTTTTGGTATGATTGTTTAGGTAAGTTTGGATCCTTCAGAGGCCGATGTCGACACCTTGCTTTAGACAAACTCTTTGCCAAGAGCAAACACAAATGCGGGTGACTTGCATGCAAATCGTCGAACCGCTTCAATCGTTTTTATCTGCCTCGAAGGGTTGAGAATCGGCCGGCGTCTGCAACCATGCGGGAAATGCCAGGTTGTCGTCTGCAACCGCGCCACTGTGAAAGCATACCACGTAGTGTTTGCAGACGACGCAGAAGCGCTTTCCGATGGTTTCGCCAACGGACGCCTTTTGCTATTCCACGGAGGCCGTCAGGGAAAACTTCGCGGTATGTTTGAACTGGGCCGCTGCTTCATCAACGGGCTTCGTCTGCTATTTTAAATCGTCTGCAAACACCTCGCGGTATGCTTGCGCCGTGACGCGGTTGCAGACGATAACCTGGCATCTCCCTCTTTGTTTCAAACGGCGGCCGAGTCTGAACTCTCCGTGGCAGATAAAAACGATTGGAGCTTTTCGACGATTTGCACGCAAGTCACCCGCATTCGTGAACGCTCTTGGCAATGAGTTTGTTTAATGCAAGGTGTCGAGGTCGGCCTTTAAAGAATCCTAACCTACCTAAACAATCCTACCGAAAGGTATCCGATCAAGATCGGGCTCGGCTGCTTGACTGCTGACTTCAAGATGGTAACGTCAAGCAACTTGCAGAACCATTAGGAATTCATGTGAAAACTGCTCGGCCAATTGCGAAGACTGACAGAGATGAACCGAAACTTAGAGAAGGCTAGAAGAAGATATTCGACTCTGATGTTGTGCAGGATCTGGCAGCTATGGTGGATGAACACCCAACCTACACGCTGATGCAACTTATACAAGAGCTTGACGCAACTGGACCAGGTATCTAAATCAGCCTTTCTGCAATTTACAGACTTTTGTATGGACATAGTTACACAACAAAACAACCTTCTCCGCAGCCCATTGACCAAAATCGTGATGACGTAAATAGTGCAAGAAAAGAACACGCTTCGTTGCTGCAGGGGGACGGTCCGCTTCAACTTCGATATTGCATTGACCGGATAAACTTGAAAAGTTGGTGTAGTCGGAGGTTTGGGAGGTCAAAACGTAGGAAGGAATCCCTCGTGAAAACTATACAGATACCTGATGGCCCGATATTAAAACCCTCGCATGCATGTCAGCTGACGGGATTTTCTTGTGAAGAAGTGTAGAAAAAGTGCCCTGGTTGACTTTCAGCGAATTCCTTGAGGAAGTTTCGAGGGAGATCATGGCAACAGCTTCTGGTCAGGATGCGGTCATTATATTTGATAATGCGCCCGCATACCGACGAGCCGCAGACTCCGCCTTGTCCCAGGGGCACTCTATGAAATACTTACCGTCATATAGTCCGTTCCTCAACCCTATTGAAGGGTTGTTTTCCCAAGATCAAATCCGGCATAAAAGCTTCGATTCAAGTGAGCAGTAGTGCAGAGTAAACAAAATTCAATTAAACACGAAAAAACAAGTATATTATATTTCGACCACGAAATAAATGTATTCAGCAGGAGATTCAAATTCAATTTCAAAGCGAAATAATCGAACGTGTTATATCACATAGGTTCTTAGGTGTTCTGTTTCATGAAACTCTAAATTGGTCTCTTCCATGTGCAGAGAGTAAGAACGGAAATCTCACGCTCTATCGGGATTATCTATAGACTTAAAAATGTGCTGCCTCACTGGGTAAAAAAAACAACTGTATTATACCTTAGTTCATTCACGTCTTCACTACTGTCTCCTTGTATGGGGGACCACAGTAAGAACAAATATAGAAACCCTGCACATATTACAGAAAAAGGCCCTGCGCTTGGTCGAAAATGCCCCGTACCGGAGTCACTCTGCTCCACTCTTTAGAAAGCACCGAATATTGACTATTCAAAATGTTATAAATAAGAAATTATCTTTATTAATCTATAATCAAATCAAATTAGAACCAACTGTCTTTTTCAGTGCGTATCTTTGGAAAGATCATCCCTACAATTTGCGGCACACCAGCTACAGAGGGCCAAAGATACGCACAAACTATGGCACACAAACATTAGATTATCAAATACCTGTACTTCTGAATGACCACCCTGATCTCATGACCATTATTCTGGGAGGTATGTCTATACAAGCTTTAAAGAAAAACATAAATGTCTATCTATTGTCCCTCCAAAAATAACATGTTTTTTTTTCAGTATAATTATTTTTGTGCGCGTATGTTGTTTTTTGTGCAGCATCTCTGCGGGCTTAAAGAAATATCTTTGTAGAGATGGCTGGCTGGCTGCACTATGTTGTTTTTTGTGGCCCCTTTGTTTGCCGTGTTTGTGCAGGCATAAAAATTGATGTGCCTCGTTGTTGTTTGTCCTACGTGGGGGCGAGTCTGGTTTTGGTTCATTGTTTTTCTCTTTGAATACAGTGTTTTGTACCGCTTATGGGTTTTTATGTTTGATATTTCATGACCAAGTAGTTTTCGCCCATGAGACTTTCATTTTGTCTGGCCGTGGAGAGGGGGGGGGGAAGGGGGCTGTCGCCTTGTCAGGCATGCCGATGCCTTTTGTGGCGGCCTCCCAGACAGCTGTATTCCTCGACGGTTGTCTAAATAAAATTTGATTTGATACTTGCGCTTGCCCGAAGCCTACCATCTTAAAGGAACACCGATGGCAGGTGCTTCAAACGGCGACGCAAGAAGCGATGCAGAAATTTTGACGTGTTTGTTGCGCGGCCTATGACTGCAGTCATTTATTTATTTATTTATTTATTTGTACATTGTTCAAGTACATTGTGCCTGTCCTTCACACCGAGGACATGTAACCCGCATATTCGAGTGTGATACGCAGTCGAAAATCAGCATCTTGCTTTTCAATTAAAATGTTCATGCCATTGAATGCATAAACCTAAATGAATGCAAATATTTCAAACATGGTTTCACTGTCAAGCCTCTTGAAATTTTTCGTTACAATTTTAAAACCAACAAGACATCCTCATCATTCAGTTTCGAGCTTACGTATTATGGTCTAAAAAATCTTTCGAAATTCACGAGAGAACAAGTCACCCAACGCGCATATAGACTGAACAAGTCACTTGTGACTTGCAAGCAACTTAGACCTCTAAACATGTTGTAACAAATGAGTTAGTAGTCATAGTTAATTCACATATATGAAAGGATTGAATTGAGTGACTCTCGAATTAAAATAAATGGCGTTGGGATTAAATTGTTGACAACTTATTTTAAATTCATTGAGACTTGGATTAAATTTGTGTACAACTGGGTTAAATTCAGGTACACTCTGATTAAAAAAGCTGGCACTTGGAGTGTATGTGAGCGGGAAAACCTGTAGTTATTAGGAAAGTAGCAATGGAAACACGTGAGACTGACCAGGATAGGCTCCTGCGCAACCAAAAGTACCATCAATTGTATTTCGTGATGCTCAAATATTTTGAGACATCAATACCATATTTATGAAGTAATGAAGTACGTTGTAATGGTCATATAAATTGTAATATAATTACGTGTTATTCTGTTGCGCTTAGACCGACAACATAATAACATTAGCATGATCATTAGAAGAGCGATTGACAATTTTCAACACGTGTTCCAAGATCTACGTTTATCGCTTCATGTTTTGACCGCCAGGGTTTGTTTATGTGTACGGTTCACGCTGATAAACGAGCAGGATTAAACTAACAGCACAATCGTTCGACTAATGGTTGATCATTGATAAATATATATATATTTATATATATATATATATATATTTTAGAAATTACTTATGGTGCTTACACCAAAGTAAAACCAAGTTAATAGGGTCGTTGTGTTGAGCACATTCAAGAACCAGGCTAGTGAAGAATGATATGCTAAGAAGGGTGGGTCATTGTGCTAAGAAGATGAACATTGAGTTCACTAAGGGGGATACAGCCATGTGGTACTAGTACAAACAACGAGATATGATGATGCAGCGAAACGTATTGCGTCAAGAACTAGTGAAGCATAAGAACATGGTTCGCACACAAGGTCCCTCACTTAAAATATAGAAACATTTTGTTTATTAGTCTTAAACTTTTTTATTATGGCATGACATCGCCATCGAGAACAATTTGAACAAATCCTGGCATATGTGCCACCTAGCACGACGTGAAATGTTGTTTGTACCATACCGGCAAAGTACTGACAGGTCTTGGGTCGGATTGAGCTTGTTTTCGGTCACATTTTGTTCTGATAAAAATTGCGGTGCATACTGTCCTTCAGCAAATCAACAAGGAAGACCATATGCGAGTCAGTTAAACCAAACATATTTTACATAGAAAACAACAACAATTGCATCAAAAACAACAGAGAAAAAATAAATATCTACAGTGCAGTTTGTTACAGTGCGAAAGCTAGAGGCAGATAGTCCACAAACACAGTATCCTTAATCCATTTTGAGCTTTACTACGCCGCGCAAACGTCGGCATCGGAGCGATGGTCCGCGGAATGATAATTTATCTCATTCGAACCAATTAATTTGGACGAATGGAGCAGCAGTACTCTCGTGCCGTGATACCCTCAAACCCTGTGGTCACCGCTTTGACTGCGAGCAGTGTCAACAATTGCGTTTTTCTACAAGACACACACGTGAGAACACCTGCTCCCTGGCGGTCACGGCGGCCATTTCAAGGACCTCGAAAAATAAAAACAAAACAAACAAAAAGCTTACCGGTTGAAGCCGCCAGTGCGCGCAGGTCCCGGTGAAGGTGGGGAATAGTGGATGGCGAACCAAAACACAACTTGTTCCTTCGCAGATGTTGTCCCGGTTTCTAGGCTAGGCCTTGGAGAAGAAGGAGGGCGAGTGAAAAGCAGAAAGAGAGGAAGGAAAGAGAGAGATAGAGAGTGAGAACGAGAGGAGGGGGTCGCCGTCATCTTGCCGGAAATATGCGCGAACAAAACAAACAGTGGAAGCAAGAATGGGCGGGAAAAAAAGCACATGGAAGAGAAGAGGCTGGAGGGGGTTTGGGGGGGAGGTCCTTTCTTTGCTCTGCCGAGGTTTTCTCTTCCTGCGGTTCTGGAGGAAGGAGACGAGGACAAGAAGGTCGTAGCACGGCGGAACGACTCCGTGTGGAAGCGACGCCTTTGATCGCGTTCTTCGGTGTGGACGCGAGAGATCTGGAATGGGTGTCAGGCCCCGCAGGGCGAGGCCGCATCGCACCGGGGGTAGGCGATTATTTTTGGGGCCCCTCAACGCAGACTGTTCGGTTTACGTCTATGACCTCCTCGTGTTCGAGTCCTGTCTTGTCGTCTTCGCCTCCCCCGCTTCTCATAAATTGTCGACACCGGTGTTCTTCGCACTATGCGTGTTTTTCTCCTTCAGGATGCTGAAATATTGTTGCCGCTTTTTCTGCGTGTATCTTTTTGCTTACA
The DNA here is from genome assembly GCA_037355805.1 of Ixodes ricinus. Classification (NCBI taxonomy): domain Eukaryota; kingdom Metazoa; phylum Arthropoda; class Arachnida; order Ixodida; family Ixodidae; genus Ixodes; species Ixodes ricinus. The sequence goes on from JAZHYW010014610.1 coordinate 102,853, forward strand.
TAGCCGCGCGCCATTGTCCTTCAAGGGCAGCGGACAACGGTTACGTCAAGTCACTCATAGCTTCAGAAACGTACGGCACGTGGAGTCGTCCCGAGTATCTCATTATTGCTCGGCAGCCAATCAGATTGCGGCATTATTCGATACGAAGGCCGAGGAACCAATCGGGAGGCGAGAAGCGTGAACAAGGTGAGCCGCGCCCTGTGTTTCTCAAGCCCTCACTGACTACAGACCAACGTTACTAAATCATTCAGGTGGGAAACTCACCCTTAAAACCTGGGCCTCTGGCGTCCACCGAGACCGAGCTAAGTACGATAACAGCGCCACCCTGTAGCAACGAGTTGAAACATGAAATTTGCTTTCTATGGCTACTGCAAGAGTCACTGAATGGTCGCTAAATGTTTCCAGAGTACCGAAACTCCCAGGCTCGAGGTGCCAAGATGGCGGCTCAATTTTTATCTTTACTGTGGTCACCATGAGCTTTTAGAAAGCATGTTTTGCGAAAAATGCAAACAGAAAAGGCTTTTTTTTTGTATGAAATTTTATGGGAGATTAGTACAAAATGACAGAAGCGTAATGTTTGCATACAATTTTAGTTTACAAGGTTACTGCGGCACAATTAATGTTGTTTTTATACAGCCATGTTTTACCGGTGAGTTCAGGTAGCGCGTCCCGACCTGGGTGCGTCCTGACTTTGGTACATAATCGCGGCGCGTCCGCTTGGGAGACGGGGGCTGGCAGCCGTCCCTTCCACTGTATACGTTTCGGCGCGAAAAAAATGTCCGATTAAAGCCAAAATTGCACAGACACAGCGGACGCTATCGGATGCGATACTCCCGAACCAATACAAGCAGCCGTGCAGTTCCCCGAGTGGCCGCTGCAGGACAAATGGCGGCGTTGCGATCGCCAATAGTTCGGTTCTCGAGTACGGATCGGTGCCACTTTTTCAGACCAGGCCCTATGGCAGTTTCCGGACTGAGTTGTTCCAGTAACGTTGCTATAGACCGACTCGACCCTCTGACATCACGCAACTGCGGTGGTGCTGCTGTCGGCACCGCGCATGCGCGGAAGGTTCGCCTCACGCAAATCTGGAGTCTGACGCACGCACACAGATGACACTTGACGAACACCACGACGGTGCATTTTGCTCGATTTGCTCCTTCGTTGGCTGCGCTCATATACTCAGTGCAAAACGGACTATGGAAAAAAACAAGTATATCGCTCGTTAATTGGACTCCGACAGACACGGCATCCGGACGCGAAGCAGATATAGGCTTACAGCAGTGTAAACGTAGGACACTCTGGCAGCGGCATGGAGAACTGCTTGCCATAACTCGTTATCCGAGAAGGCTCGTCCGATGTCTGGCACAGATTTGGGGAAATGAATCGTGACTGTCTCGGGAGACTTAAAGCTGCCAGCTCGCGGGGGTCAAGGAAGAGAGCGCCGATAACGAGGCTCGTATATGCTACGCGTGTGTTTTGGGCGCCATTCGTGCGAAGTCGAGTTCTGCGCGAAGTGTGTTAAGCACGGCCATTCTAGTAATATTGTTCCGCTGAGACTGTTTTACATTTTCGGAATTTTGCTTTGGTGGCAGTAAAGATGGTTCTTTTTTTTATGACGTTGATGTTTGAGCCTTACGCGGTGTCGTTGCGGGGTCTCGATTATCGATGAGGTCTTCTTCGGCGGGCACCGAGACGGACGAGTGCGACCGAAACTTCGTAGTACCGCAAACAAATAAATAAAAAAAATCAAGACTTTTACTTACATTTTTTATATACGAAAAATTTGCTACACAAGAATTTTTATGCATGTACAAAGAAGAGGATTTCTGGTTACCCGTTACGCGGGGTCGAGATCAAAGCGAAAAATCGCCCACTCTCGCTCGGGTGCAGGCTTTTGAAGACACTGACCTTCTTGCCCTCGGGCAGTAGTTAGCCAGTTGTTTCACACCTTTGAGAAGGCACTTGACACAAACTGACCAATAGTAGTCATTGACACTCGTCGGGCCAGCAACGGACCCCGGCTGACAACTCTGACGAGAATCGTATGCTGTCCGCTGTGCAGTGAGTGGGTCCCCGCCACCCCGGCACCTCTGCCGATAACCGACCGTCTGCGGAGGGGGCTCGCAGGGATGTATACTGACTCCCGCCACTAAAAGAAAAATAACCTACGGAACACGTTCGGCCGGCAGAAAGTTCACGAGGAATGACCCCTCGCCCGACATACAAAACAATACCGAAACGGCCCGGGAAAAGCACGAATATCGCTCGTCTCCAAACCCCGAAAGCTCGACCGTCCTTACGGTAGATTTGGTGTCCTGCCACCTAAGAAACCTAATTATGGAACTGTTGATCTTGAAAGTTTTATTGATTTGTTGAAAGAAGTCTTCTCGAACGCCAGGACAGAATGACGAGCAGAACAGGCAAAACATAAAAGGAGCAAAGCACATAATTGTCCCCCTGTTTCAGTGGTATTTAAGTGCCTTCCGAACAGATCTCTGCAAAACTGTCAACCAGAGCATGCCTGTCGAGGTACACGCTTGCAATCGAGATCGCACGCAGATTCGCCGATTCTCTAAAGGCCCTCGTTCTGAAGTTCTTTTAATCGTCTCTGCAAAACAAAAAAGGTGTGTATTTATATACTCCTATAGGCATGTCAAACGGGCATCTCAAATACTTTTTTTCTTCAAATCTAACGACATTTTTTTCTTTTGATGTGATTACGTAGCGTCACTACTGAAAATGGCCTTCCTTCGCCCAACGCAGTTCGTGGGACTCCTTCAGCTCTTCGAACTTCCTGCGGCATTTCCGACAACAGGAGGGTGTGCATGCACAGCATTAGTCGGCGCTCAGGCACACGTTTCCCTTCGACTGCGCACCCACAGAAATTTCTGTCAGAAAATAATAAAGTACGCGCCCTGAACACAGCATCGAATAAAAACAAACAAGAAAGAACTATTCACCTTTTTTTTTAACAAGTGTTTGTGATCAACACCCATAATCTCTTTGTACCTTATTTTGTGGTGTGCATCCCTATGAAGCAGACTTGTACGGTACTCACACCAAGTAATCAAATTACCTGCAACCGATTACTTTTTGGAGTAGATTACTTTTGGAAGTAGTAAAATTGCTTATAACCGTTACTTTCTTTTCCCCTATCGTTTTTAATGCCGTTCTTTGTTCGTTTAACTTTTCTACCACCGAGTTCTCGAACGAAATTTCTGAGAGGAGTATGGTTTACCAAAATTGGTGGATCAAGAAGATAAGTAGTCTATAATTCGCTGATTCTAATCCAATCATGAACAGCACGAAAGGCCCGTTTTCGAACCGGCAGAAAGCTCAGTCGTTTTGAAAATCTGAAGTAATCGGAGAAGTAACTGTTATTCTTTTTCAAGTATCGGCCAATCATACTTTTCGTCTCTACCAATGGAGTAATATAATTGAATCCTTTTAATGCGAGAGTAAAATGTAATTGTTATCGATTCCTTTTTTTTTACTTCTTTTTCGAGTAACTTGTACAAGACTGCTTTGGAGTTTCCTCGGTAAGAAAACCTGAAGGGTCCACCTTCCCGCAAAAGCGCCCGGGAGAGCCAATCGCTGCAATCTGAGGAGGGAGCTCGGACAACAACGGGGCTGCAAATATGTTTAGGCCTGAATAAACAGTCTGCGCCGGGCCACTGGTGGGGTGAAACGTCATTCTCAGTGCCACAACGCACTTTTTTTTTTAAGTCAGCTTTTTTATTTGGCGAGCTCGCCCCCGTAGATTACAGCGATTGGCTCTTTCACACGATTTGCAGGGAAGTAGACGCTTCAGGTTTTCCTTAGAGCGCGAAATGGCGAAGGCAATGGCGATGGCGACGGCGATGGCGATGACGATGATGATGTCAGATCGGCAAAAACGCGCTTGACTTTGGCGCTTTTGGCCAATCGTGGTGGTCAGAAATCTCGCCGACTTTCTTCCCGAGTGTCCAGCTTAGAGCCCCTGTTCGGTCTGCCGCGGGTTGTGGAAGCATGCATTTCATACGCATCGCCCGAGTCAGCCTCTAAAGCCTGGGCCACTCACCTTTCTGCGGCGTTGTGGCTCTCGGGAAGCGTGAAGCCGGGGCCGCACAGGCTCATACGTCATACAAAGGACAGTCTGCGAAACACGAGTCACCGCAATATGCGGGGTTCGAATGCCGCGTGCCCAAATTTTCTCCTCGAACGCATTCCCATGCGGCATTTGAAGCACGGATCTAGCGGTGACTCGCCTTCGAATCTGTTTTGCAGACTGTCTTTTGTATGACTGTATAAGCAGAGTGACCCCGGGTTAACGTATCTTATAATCGCTGCTAATGCAGTCACTAAGAGCTTAATAAAGGCAGGACGTAGCTTACCACCTTCCCTCTTAGAAATAGGGAGTGTATATGGATAGTCTCCTTTTCCCATTAGTAACACCCCAACACTACATTTGAACATTCAGTCCACTGACGTCGAGCTGGTGATACCATCTTTTACGAGCGGCTTGATAGCTGTTGCATATAACGTACTAAATAACTAATGCGCGTATAAAAAAAAACAAAAAAAAACAGAGTTTGGCAGCAGTGTTAAACAAACCTTGATTGTCTTACTTTAGCCTTTAATGCGTACATTAGCTATTTTAATAAGTTGTTTCGCTCGGCTATCAAGCGGCTCGTGGAAGTAGGTATCGTCTGTTCGACGTCTGTGGACTGAACGTCGAATTGTTGTCTTGGGGTGTTACATATGGGACAAGGGGTGTATTTCTAAGAGCGTTCTTGTTTCGTTATCCGGCGTTCTTGTCGGCTATTCACTGTTTTATAGGCTGCGAGGAATAACAAGAAACGGGCAGTAACCATAGTTCAAGAAGGTATAAATTGTCACTGCCTTTAAAGCGTAATTTTGCTTTCCTTTGTTCTCTAATTTGCGTCTCGCCTTCATAAAGCAGCTGCAATCGAGATCACTTAAATCCCAATTTGAAAATACAGTTGATAAGGGAAATTTGAAGACTGTCAGATATCTCAGACGCCTTTGGCGTGTAAATGCCATTGGAAATACCCAGACTGCAAACTATCCCCGGTGCGACTGCATTCCCACAAAGCACTTGGTAGAGCCAGTCGTTGCAATCTGCGAGGGTGCCCGGCAAATGACAAGGTTGAACATGTGGTTAAAGCTAGACCTTCCATGTCTGGACATACTTTCAGCCACACCATTTGCCGACTTCTCTCTGCAGATTTGCAGCGACATGCCCTTTCAAGTGCTTTTGCTGTAAAAGTACACGCATCAGCTTTCTTAGAATGCAGGAGACAATGACGTCATTACGGTACCGCTTTTTTGCCAAGGGTTCGAATTAGAAACGTTTCTGATCATAAAAATTTGAACCACTTGAAAATCATGTCGTTTTCGTGGTCATTAGGGCGTTGTCTCACAATACGAAATCCAACCGACCATCAATGCCCACATAATAAAAAGGCGGCCTTTTGGAGATCATCGCAATTTTCCGCAGTACCCGATGTCCACGGACTTACAATAGTTTACAGCCAGTTAGTTAAGTACAAACGTAAATGCGATTTCTGACAAGGGATATGTAAGATGTCGACGAAGACTGTTTGCTGTTTGTCTCTCCAGTGGGACAAGTCTAATACTTTTATTAAACGAATTGGAATACGTCCTTGGTCTCACAACACGACTCTACAGTGATACGCGAAACCGTCACGTTAAAGCGTAACATTCCAACACTGCGGCTGCAACACTCGCTGGGAGCCACTCACATCTGTGAAATGCGTCCGCAGACCAGGAGCGTATCCGACGAACCACGGGATGTGCCCGTACGATCAAGCACTTTCTTTGCTGGATTTTGTAAGTGCAAAATAGTCCAGAAGACGGGAGACGTCATAACTAAATTAAGTACGCGGACTTTACATCACAGACAATGAATGAATGAATGAATGGACTTTATTTGCAGCAGCTCATAGTCCGAGATGCTTTGTGGCTAGTTTTGCCACTGCTAAATACTAGTCGACCTTTTGCTTGGGATGAGTGTCCGTTTTGCTTTGCGTCACGATTGTTGCCGTTAGCGGTAAGTCCAAGACGTGCTCGACATGATTTCGAAGTTGCGTTCATAAGGAGGTCCGCAAGTCCGATGGTGGTGCGGCCCAGCTCTCCGTGGTTACGTGGGGAGCCGTGTCTGTTTGAGGATATGTGGCGAGTTTTGTGCTCTCGGACATTCCCAGTAGGCGTGCCTGTTGCCCAGAAATTGGGCTCCACATGCTTGGCATTTCGGTCTTTCTTGTAGATTGTGTATGTGGTGTAGTAAACATATATCATTAGATGTTTCGCCTCCCACGGGAGTGTCGTAATTTTTTTCAAATAAAAGAATTAGGCGGATTCGTTTCAAGAGCCGGTCGCAGGAAGAGATGACACAACTTGCAGTCCTTACAAAGATGGACGCCTTTATTGGTGATCAGTCACGTGACATCTTCCGACGACAAAGTGAGGCGGGAAGAGAGAACAAACGTAACCGCGACATCAACGCAACAAAGAGAGAGAGAGGGAGAGGAAGGAGTTATACACCGGCTGCCACATATCCGAACCCGCCGCGCTGACTTTGTTCACACTACGAAAACGAAACGACAGACACATATTAGCAGTCGCTTTGGGGGAGCACACAGGATCGAGTGATATGTTCATGAATTGTTCCTACACTTGCAGCTTGGACTATATCGTTTTTGGGGAACCCAGCGAACGCCTTCAAAAAACACAAGGCCCCTGGCTGTTTGCTTCTGTTTGTATTTCTATAAACTAAATCATTGCCTTGTATCTAGCTTGCCTCAAAGCAGCCGAAGTGTAAGTACGGATTTGGTCAGGGATGTGACACAAAGCTTGACTTGAATATGTGCTCAGAGTTACAATGCACACTTTACTTTTTTATTACTAAAAAGAATGCACAGGCATTCTTTTTATAATGTGTTGTTTAACGTTCCTCTGTTCTTGAAGCTGTCATGTCACGAGGTGTATCTAATCTTATTCTACAAATTGAATCGACGCTACAATGACGCAGCGTTTCGGATTGCGAACGCTACGCCGTAACAAAGTTAAGCTCAACTCTTTTTTTTTTTTAGCCTTTTGCCAGCATTGAGGTTTTGTGTTCATTGAGGCGGAGGACTTGTTCCTAATTACCCATTTTGCTTGTGATCTCATCCTGTAAAAATGAAATATGAGGGTGAGTTGGTTTACAGAAACGTATGCTGCGCTAAGTGCCCAGCAGCAGTCTAAAAAAGAAGGCTATCAAAAGTTACTTGGCTGCAAACGCTGAATCTACGTTCTGAAAGCCGCTTTCAAGGGGCGGAGGTTCCACTCAAAACGTGTCATTAGAAAACGGTGAGGCATGTTTACGAAACGAACTAACGAAGCACAAAGAGCGGAGTTTGGGTACAACAGTCACGTGGTGCTTCACCAAAGGTCGGGGGCACTTATCATTACCTTCTAGGAACAGCTAAAACACAACTAAATGTAAAAAAAGTTACCCAGGAGATAACTTAGTAGGATGGTTAACAGTCGTTTGTAGAGGGGGTTACACTCTGTCAAATGTTTGCAAGAATTGTCCTAAAAGTTTGTGGCACGGAGACTTCTTTTAGTCTTGAGGGTGAATTATCTTCCTACCAATATTAAAAATAGTGTGATTAACTGCTTCAAATAAAGTTTTGGCTGTATTATTTTGCATTTCAACCTCGTTTGTATCTGAACAGATTTATCGGAAGCACTTCTACACTCAATGCATGTTTTTGTTTTATTTTGATTGATTCTGACCCATAGGGGAGTTGACTTAACACGATTAGCATTCTCGGGAGAAGCATTTACACTGATAAGGATGTGCAGTTTTTTTTATTGCGCAGAAAAATTAACATTAACAACAAAAAAAGACAAAAGTGACCTGCATGGTTTGTACAAGTGAACTATAAAGTTAAGGTCTGTTAACAGGTGCTGTGTGGTGGACTTTGTCATGGGGTAGTAGGCATTACACACAGTAGCAGTATACAGTATATATTTATATGTATATATATATAATATGTACCAACTTCGAAAGACTGATTTCAAGGCATTGCGCTTTCTAGACTGTCTAAAAAAAGCGCTCATAGTTGTATACACTCACATGCACACTTACACACAAAAAACGCGCGCACTTTGAAAGACAACAGTTCTGTTTCCTTTTTTTCCTTTTTCTTTTTTGCTTGCCTGGTTGTGATTGGTCGGGAGCGGCACGAGATATGGCGGACAGCGACGGATGATAATCCGGAGAGGATCATGCGGCAATAAATCCCACATAAAACGTCTCGTGCGATATGTTTGTCATTGTATGTGTGTGTGTCTGTTTCTCTCTCTTATTCCGGTGCTATTTCCAAACGCAATGTTGAGGGTGCCTCTTCATAACAACGTGACGATGATATAGCCGTTAAAACACGAACATCATTAGTTTGGATACAGGATTTGTACTGTGTTCTAACAAAGCACCGGGGTAATACACATGTCATACAAAAAAAGGGAAAAAAAAAGCCTATCTAAATACAAGGCTTTTCCGAGAACCCTGGCGCTGTCAGCGTTCCATCCTTCAATTGGGGAGTCAGAAAATCCCCAGGAAAAAAAAACAGGTATTTACACTAGTAGTTTTTGAAATATTTGTGTACAGTTACTTTCTTTTGTTTTTTTGGCTGGGCTGTAACGTGGTCCTTCAGAACTAAACCCTTCGATCTCTAACAGAAACACGACTTTCGCCATACACAAGCGGTTCAAGCTAGAGCTTGTAACTTAGCGCTGACAGGAGTATGCACTTAAGAAACTATCCGACGCGACAAACCACCATGTGTTTATGGCGTGACAACAAGGCTGTGTCGCTGGCTGTGCAGAAGGAGCACTGGCTGGGTAGCGCAAGCCACCGTCCGAATAAAAGAATTCAGCGGTATTCATCCATCCGTCCATCCAGTATGTGCAGATGATTCGCCCTTCAAAAAACGGGTTTGTGTGCACGCGCGATGACCTACAGCTCCTGTGAGCAAGCAAGCTTGGTTTGTAAACAACGAGTCCATCTCCAACGTTTGGACGCAATCACGATTTCTTGGGATTTATCGCGATCGACACGTTATCGGGCCTAGTAGGATTACAATACACAACTGACACAACCATCCTTGATAAAAAAGTCCATTTCATTTACATAAAAATAAATTAGAGGAAACAAGCGTAGCTTCCACTGACGTGAGATAATTCTGAACCATAGCTGATCGGCCTAAACAAAATTAACCGATTGGCTATTCATGTTCATTGTAAACGCCTACGCTTTTAGGCAGTTACAGAGCGCGGGACGGTTGATATGTCGCAAGGTTATTGCTCGAGATAAGCTAATAAAAGTTTTTAATGCGAAATAATTTTTTTAAGCCAGCTCGCGTGCTAAGCTTGACGCGAGACTGAACCAAATGTTCCAGCTTTGGTCGACTGTCGAAACCCTAGCAGTTGCAATTTCGAGTATCCCTCAGCTCTGTATAGTCTTAAAAACCTTATGAATATTAACGTACGTTTACTGTTTTGGCTAAAACACCTGAGACAGGGTGAAGAAACGAGAAGCCACCGAAGTAGCATGGTTCTACTTTGGTTGCTTTTCGTATATTTACCCAGTCTCAGGTATTTTAACAAAATGGGAAACAAATACCAGCTCTCCTGCACCATCGCTGCACAATCGCTAAGGTATGTGCTTAGTAGAAACCCTATTAATGTGGAGAACGGAGTTAGGACACCTATACTCGTTTTCATCTCAAGAACCACAGTAAAAAAAGTGAGGCTTCTCGCGGAGCATTACTAATTTCCCTCTTTATGCTGAGAATTGAGATATATGTAGGTGCATTTTATATTAGATAAATGTTAACTTATCATGACGTACACGTTTCAAACGCCAAAAACGTAGCTGTTGCCTCCGATGACAATATCTTGAGAGAACTACTTCGCGCGGCGTAGGAAAACTTCCTTTTTTCTGAGGTGAAAACGGGAGCAAAACTTCCTTTTTCTTGAGGTGAAAACGGGTGTAGTCTTTTACGCCGCAGAACACATGAAATTACCTTTGGTTAAAGCGCACCCAATTGTACCAGTGATGTTTCTTTTTCCTTTTGCTCCAGTGGAAACAACGAAGCTAACCAATGGATCCTACAAGCAATAAGGACACCGACGAACCTTAGCTTGCGTCTGGTTATCGTCTCCTTAGCGTCCCAAAATCAACGAGGGTCGCAAACAAAGACAACCGGGATAACAGAGCGAAAAGTAAATAATGTACAAAAGGCAGTAGAACCGGAAGCTTTCAATGTATATATACATATATATATATATATATAAAACAACAAACATCATGTGCAAGGATCGTAGGATGTTACATAATCGTAACAAACATTTGAGAATAATAAAAAAAATGATAAAGGGCTATCGAGTACTACAACAGTTGTATACACACCTACTGAGGTCTGTGACATTCACAGCGTCGATGAAGTGATCTTATAAAATGAGGGTACGAGGCTGAAGGAACTCAGAGAGAACGCTGACCTGGCTCGCGATGACGCGATAAAATCATCATGGAGAAAGAAGTGGCCTTACGCCGCGGCCAAATTGCAAATGCATCATACGAGAGGCAGTGTACCGACACTGACTGAGGCGGGATTCTCCCTTGTATAATGATACTGTCATATTGTTCACACACACACAAAAAAAATTTCTGCAGGCACGTGCTTGCAGGCAATCCTCTCATGTCTTTAGCGAACACAGTGTTTTTTGTATGATGTATGGACAGAGGGACTGCGGATTTTCTGCAGGAGTAAATCCCGTTAGACGGACGAAGCGCGCCAAACTCTTCACCTGGGACTGGTTTGTACACTCGTGTAAATACTTTAACCTCTCCCACCTAATTAACTTTCTTGTTGTTACCTAGGGGCCGCCACAACGTGAAATGTATGCCCGAAAGAAAGAATCGTGTAGCTCGTTAAATAAAGTGTGCCGGGACGCGGGGAGCGACTTCCTGGAGTTGGTACGCATGCCTATAAAAACTACACCGACAACGTTTTTTTTTTGTTTTTGTGTGTGTATATGTTAACCTGCCTGATTCTGAATGAGACTCGGAGGAACTCGCTGTCAAGGCCATGCATGCGAGCGAGTGAGACGCCGCATACAAATGACCGACGCAACCAATGAAAACGGGAGGGTCCTTGAAAGCTGGAGAAAGCTTTTTAGTCGACTTCCGAGTTGCACAAGAACGAACAAAACCAAGGACGTTCTTTTACAAGCACGTCTTCATTACGCGCCTACGAAAACAAGAAAAAAAGGTTCTTAAAAAAGAGTGTGATGCATTCTATGTGCTAGGGGCGCAAATATAGCCATGTTGTCGCAATACGGTACGCAATACCCTTAGCGGGCACGAGGGACAGACCTCTGGCTCGGTCCTGGCAAAGTCTTGGCGTGGCCGTAAACGCCTTTCATCGAAGCGATAGGGCACGCCCAGTTTCGCAATCTTCCAGCAGGCGCACATGTAATGAAGATGAACAGAAAAAAAAAACGCTAACCATGCGTTTCTTTTCTGTTATTATTTGTGCATCAGAAAGTATGTCTCCTTTCGCCGCACTTCTTTTCTAGGGTTGCTTTTGGTTTTGATGGAAGACTTAAGAATTTTTTGTTTTTGTTTTTAAATCAAATAATAACAGGCTTCACCTGTTTGGAATTCGGCATTCTTTATAAAAGTGTCTGGTTACAGGGATGTCAACCGTATAGATAAGCATGCAGCTCTGGTGTCACGCCACAGCCGTGGCGCTGCTGTCGGTACGGCGCATGCGCCGATGCTTCACCTCACGTGAATAGTCAAACGCGGACATGTTTGTAAATAGCGCGTTGGCTTATGTTTCACTAGGTTCGTGTGCGCGCTTTTTCTTTTTTCACTCTCCATTAATTTTTTTTTAGATTTAATCGCATAGCTTTTTTTGATGGAGTCACTTTTGAGTCAGCCAGTCAGACAAACGAAATAAAAGAAAGTAAATATGAAATCCCTATGCAGATACATTGAAACTCATGTGCCTTTCAGACAGTGTGTGTTGCTCAACAAACCCTCACAAAGTAGAAAACAAAAAACTTCAGAAAAGCATCCACACAATAAGCAACGCGATAAATGTTCCTTTAGGGGTTCGTCTTCGTGAACCACAATAAGAACAGTCTATATGTTATATATATAGCACTACTATAGAGGATAGAACCGTCCGCAAGAAGATGGAAGAGCTAAGTAACCGCGACTAGAGAAATTACACACAGAAACAAAATCAAAACAATCATACACGATGTCAGCCGCAAACCGTCTTACGTCTGACTTAATATTACACCAAAAAAGAACTGCGCCAGCCAACGCAACATACTTAGTCGACGCGAACTCAAAGCATGTTCAGTCAGTCTCGTTCCTCTTTCTGAAGATCACTCTCACTCAGTCGCTTCTAACCTGTCTTGTCACCCAGCAGTCAACCTTCAAACACTAGCAGCATACACAGTTCAACCTCTCGGACCACTTCTTTTAGTCATTCCTTTCGGTCAGCCTCTTTTCCTTTCTCCGTTTTTGCATATGACCCAGCATAACGCCACAATCGGCTCGACCTTCTGCACCCATTTAGATGGCCCTACCATTGTTGATTTCAGCCCTTTTCTTCAAGTTGCTCAAGAATATGGGGCCAGCCTCAAAACATTGACTGACTGATGGCCCTCCCTCCTCTCCATGTACTTTATCACGAGCCAAACAAATGAATTTCCTGACAGAAGCAACAGGCGCATGCAAACCTTAGACCTGCATGGTACACCAGTGCAGCCACGGACAACACAATGAATAACAAATGCAAACACAAAAGTATTAATTGAAACTTGTGTCCTAAGGAATCCGGATTAAAAGACCTACGTTAGACGCGGTAAAGAAATACAAGGGCTGCAGCGCCCGTCCAAGAAAACATCTTTAGAGAGCCCTATGTACCAGTGGACGTGTGTTCGTATACAGTTGCCAAGGAACTTCTGAGGTCAGACATGGGCAGCGTAAGTTCTGATACTTCTTTAAATAACTACGCGGCACCTAATAGTGGACTAGTAGTGGAACCAAATAGGGGATCATGATCAGAACGTACTGGGCTTTTTTAATTAATGCCAGAGTCCCACTAGAGCGACAAACAAAAACAACTGACCGACAAGCCTCAAGCACGGGCAGCATGCACGTGGAGGTACCTAACAGGATCGCAGTCTCTCCGTGCTCGTGAAGTAAGCGCGAGAGATCCCAAGCCTGCCAAAGGTACTTTCTCGTGCACGCTGCACGTGCTTTCAGGCTTGTCCGTGTTAGTTGCTTCCGTTTGTCGCTCTAGCGGGACTAGGACATAAGACGGCAGAGAAAGATCCAGACGACCCTCCCTGTCCCGTCATGGCCCGTCGCGGCCCGCTCTACAGGACAGGTAGATCGTCTGCGAACGTCAATCAAAACGAACTCCTCGCTCTGATTCAGCGATGTAGCGGAAGTGAAAAGCTCACGCGGAAAACATAACGGGGTGGCAGGGTAGTAGGGCTTGGGGCCTCTAGATCTGCGTTTCACTGTTGTTCCCGTCGGCGGGTGGAAGTTGAGTCCCGCGGGGTGTCCAGGCGGCGCAGAAGCTCCCGGAAAGCGCCGCTCACGCGTCTTGCGTAGGAGCCCTTGCGGGCCGCGTCCCCGGCCTCCAGTTCGAGCCGGGCGTGTTCGGCGTCCATCTTGTCCAGCTCCCTTGGACAGGTGGTACACGATGCCTGCCCCGAAGGCGTCGCCCAGGACATTGATGGACGTGCGAATACGGTCCCTGCGAGGTGGAACAGGGCGTGAGTGTACACACGCGCGGCAACGAAAGCAAAGATACCGGAGTGTTAGACGTTCTATACTCAACGAGCGCCGTGATTATGAACTTTTAGCGCTGCTTGATCGGCTACTTCCAATCATAGCGTCGGCTTTAAAGTGAGACGGGAGTATATGTCGGGTGCTCCAAATGGCTTAGCCGGAGTAACACTGTGGTGTATGTTTCAACATAAGATCCGCAATAGAAGCACCGCCTCCAGCCAATAGCACCTATATAGTCACTGATGTCTTAGCAACCGCAGGGTTCGACTCATTACGCTCACGCTTCCTGCTTCGTCATTGGTTCTTTGACGTTCTCATTGACTAACGCTGCAATCTCATTGGCTACGGGCGATAATGAGATTCACGAGATTCGCCACGCCCCGTGACCATAGAATAGCCAAAGCCTGCGAACAGCCTCTTCTACCTCCACATACCATCATCGCGCAAGGGTGGAGCCAACTAAGCCTTTTTCGAAAGTCCATCTAGCAACATTAGCGGCCGCCATTGCTCGGGCACAAAGCAGGTGATTGTATCCGAGTCGTCGCCGAACGATGACGCAGCCCTCGTGTCCAATCTCAATGGGTGCCGAGTATACGAAACATGATAGTCGGGACTCGTCGTGCCTCGCGTTCCTTAAACTGCATGCCAGCCGAATTCGACTAGCCAATGAAACTGAACAAACTCTTTGTGCAAAGCGCGTATAACTTTGTCATGTAGGGACGCCATGTTGGAATGCACTTCATGTCCTACAGAGTGAGTCCAGTAGGTATTACTGATGCAGTAACTCCAAGGCTAAAGGTTAGGTATAAAATTAAACGCTGAGCTATATAATCCCTCGATCATGCGTTGAAACAACTAAGACATAATTTACGACGTGTAGCTCAGGGCTAGTCACAGACGGGTGCACTTGGCGCAACATGGCGTGCAGCGGAACAAAATGGCAGTCGGTCAAGGAGCACCGCATTGTACAATTCACTTCTAAAGAAAAGCTAGGAGTATTTACCGGGTAAAGGGCTGCTTGTCGCATATGTTTCTAGGTACCTATTGACCGTAGGTAGTAACGGTCAAGCTAGTAACGGTTACTAACCGACCTAGCATCTTTCACTACATCTAGGCAGTAACTGGCACCAACGCTCACAAGACCTAGTAACCGCTACCCGAACCCAGGATGGCGGTAGTCAACGTCAAATCCAAAATTTGCATAAAACAAGTATTAATCGCTGGGATAGATTTACTTTTCCACGTTGCTTACAGGACCATTTGCACGTGTATTTCAGATTTAACATGGACCAGACTTCGAACACAGATGACACACACACGACGACACGAAACCAATTCATCTGCCCCCAATGGCTACCCATGCGTCTTTTATACTGCTCATTTGAAAGAAGTCGGTTGGTCAGCGACCACCTCGTTCGTGAACGATGTTACAAATATGGTGCATCGTTTGCAATGTTGCCCTCCAAAATTGTTGCTAAACATTCCTATGAATGTATGTCTTACTAAGAAGTAACGGTGCAGACAGTGTGTGTGTGTGTAAGCATTGTAAAGTCGATGAGGGGGGGGGGGAGAGGGGCCAATAGTGTATCTATAAAACAGCGTTCCCATAGGTTCCCAGCAGCCATGTTCTCGCTTCCCGCATAGCATCTGCAGTTACTACCTGTCGCGCGTTCGAGGTGGTAAATAGCTAGTTAAAAGGTGGTACTGCTCAGGAAAAGGTAGTCAACTGCTGCAGTCACTAGCTTCTTAACTAGCTTCTTTACTAAGAGTGCTCCTCACTCCATTCGAAGGATGCGAACTGATGCGTTACAACAGCAAGCTCCTCCTTCCTGGACGACGAAGGTTCAGGAAGGGTCGTAATCCTGTAGCTCGATCCAAAACCCTGCAGTGACAGCGCCCCGAGCCTCCCCAACAAGTCGAGGCCCCAGGAGAGCGATGCCGGAGGGGAGTCCCGCGGGCGTTCTAAAACAAAACCTGGCACGTGACCAGCCCATCCCAGCGTGAACGCCTACCGCGGTCTCCTCTTCAGTTCGCGAGGACAGCAGCCAGGCGACGGAACCGAAATGAAAACACAAAACCACGACGAGACAGGCTAGGGGGCTTTCAAAGAGATTGAGTGAAGTCGCTTTGCGCTGAAAAGAAGCAGCCTGGGTTGTTGTCTCGGCGAATCTGTTCCGGAGGGCGAATCTTTCTGTTTCTGCTTTTTTTGTTTCCAGCCGCAGTCAGGACGATCGGGTTCCCTGTTCCGAAATAAGGAGCCCTCCTTGTTCGCGGGGCCCCCATGACCGGCTGGAAGGCAGCTCTACCAGTTCGCCGCATTGTGCCAGCGGCTGCACACTTGCGGTGGTCTGGGTTTACGCTTCATCTCGAGAGTTTCTTTCGTGTAACCTTGTGGGGACCACGGGTGGGGGCTCCAGGCTTTAAGAAGCGCTTTCATCGAGAGAGGGTGCTCGAGCAAGTAGCTTTACCTTCAGAGTTCTATAATGCATGAAAATCAGCTTTTAGGAGCCATTGTATCAATTGTTTTGAAGACATTAAACAGTCGTTACGGTAGTGAAGAACCTATATCAATTTTGGGAAACTGAACGGTGTGCCACGTGTCCAGGGAGGGGGAAGGGGAAGAACTGCAAATGGGAGGGAAGGGTGGTAGGGCAGTTTAGGAGGGAGGAAGGAATAGAGAGGAAAGGGGGTGAGAGAGAGCGAGCAAGCAAGGAGAAAGAGGGACGGCAAGCGGATAGCGAGGGGGAGAGGACACTGTAGGAGGGTGAGAGGAAAGGGAGGAGAGAGTAATGGTAGAGAGAATGGGTGTGACATGGAGTTTTTCTTTTCCGCTAAATTTAGCGAGGAAACTGGATTGACGTATAGGTCACATGCCGTCAATTTCCTGAGATAAACAAGTCGCATGACGGTACTTTCCGCGGTAAACTTAGCGGAAGATACACGGACGGACTGACTGCCAAAATGTTGGGGTTGCGGGCTCTATTAAAAACGCATTTCATGTTTAAAAAAGTCAAGCAAATGCGCGTATACGTTAAGAGTAAATAAAAAGGAAAAAAAAAGAGGGATCACTCACAGCATCCAGTCGACAGCGACGATCATGGATATGTCTTCGGTGGGTAACCCCACAGACGTGAGCACCAGAAGCATCGTGACCAGACCCGCGCTGGGCACGCTGGCTGCTCCTATACTGGCAGCTGTCGCAGTGAGGCTGCGAGGGAAGAACAACAAAGGCACCTGTTGAAACTGGCGCGTGTCTATCACGTATACATCAGAGGCTACTTCACGTGCCTTTTTCGAATAAAGACAGCACCTACAGCAGCGGTCGTAGGAGCTTATTTCAGAGGATCGTCCGATATGTTGGCACACCCGTTTTGTAGAGGGTCCAACTTTTGGAGGTAGGAAGCTTTTGGAGGCGACATGATGCCGCCAAGGGTGAATCCGGGAGAGATTTCTGGTTCAGAGGGACACGCCCCCAACGATGATCAAAACTAAAAGACGCTATTGGACGGACTTTGGCACCCTTGAGGGTGTTCCCACAGACCACGACCTCTACTTCCGGCTTCAGTTGGGAATTTTCTCGTTTGGCTGGCTTGAGCCAATATGTCGCCTGCTCTTATTCCTCCCCCATGATCCAACTCTAGGAGTCGTCTACTATTTTGTTTGTTCCCGTTCTCGCCAAGGCACACGCGCGAGTCTCGACTGCTAGGTGAAAGGAGAGCTTCAGCACGTGCAGAGCACTTTTCGGTAAAGGTTCACTGGATGCATATCGGTCCAGACGACACGGAGTTAGTCTGCCTTAGAATTGTGTTTAATGACTCTATTGTGGGGGCCAATCTTGGCCAGTGCGTGATCTTCAACATGCGTCACGCAGTAATGATTACTACAAGTTATCTTAATACTACAGTCGCATTTGATCCAAATCGGCCGGATGTAGGCTTGAACTCGTGATATCCCCTCATGCAGCGTATGCAACCGCTTGGAATGCAGATGTGCTATTTGAACGGTTTGAATGAAAAGAGGCAGATCTACCGACGTAAAGAACACCAGCTGTGCAAGTAGAAAGGGACTTGAGCAGGGCACAAGTGTCTAATTAAATTAGAAGGTGAAAAGGGGCCTGGTGGATGGGCGGATTGCTACCTGACAGCGATGACCTCTCCCACGGAGAGATTGATGCCGTTCATTTGTGCGATGAAGATGGCGGCCACCGCCTCGTAGAGTGCCGTGCCGTCCATGTTGACAGTGGCGCCCACGGGAAGGACGAACCGGGTGACACGCTTGTCGATGTGCAGGTTCTCTTCCAGACACCGGAAGGTCACTGGTAGGGTGGCCGCACTGTACAATGATGACAGAAGGCCCGGGTCACACTTCGATGCAATGATACGGGCTTTTCCTCACGTTGTCGTACCAGTTGTCGCCAGTGTTGGAAGTAACGCGCTAAGGCCCGCTCACACACTCGCATTTTCTTAGGAACGAGTGCTTGTGATCTCTTACGCCGAGAGAACACACTGGCGAGTTGGCGCCATCTGTGAAGATGATGGTAAACCTGAGACTGGGGTAGGACAAGGAAAACGCATAGGAAGACAGAACAAAAACAGGCAACGTCTCTATTGAGACGTTGCCTGTTCTTTTCTGTCTTCGTTCGCGTTTTCCTTTTCCTAGCCCAGTCTCAGGTTTACCATCATGTTCAACTTACACCAGCTCACCTGCACTCTGACTATTTTTTCGCCATCTATGAGGTGACCCTGGAACTACATTTCACTAGAGCGAAGATTTTGAGGTATTTGCGAAATAAGCTGCACGCACTACCTATAAGGAACAGTCGTTTACTTTAGAACACTAACAAAAGTGTTGCAAACACCCCCCCCCAAAAAGAAAAAGAGGAAAAGTATACGGAAATTGCGAATGTTCTGCGGCTGTCCGATAGATGCCGCAAGTGCGTTTTCTTATTGTAAAATATTTTAAGATGTTTTAAGGTACGCCGTCGTAAGCGGTCGCAAGTGTGTGGACCAGGCCTTATATGCAACGACGTTACTGATAACGCGTTAGTTTTTCAGTAAAATACTAACGTACTCCTTTGGAATCGAAATGACTAACGAGTGAAGTAACTTAGTTACTATTTCACGGTATTGTCAACCAAATAACGTTAGTCGTTATTCATTACTTTCGATTACTATTAGTCACGTTTTTGGACCCTTCAAAGTGACAGAGTGCCATCGGGACCTCGCTATATTCAACATATTTGACAAACAAGGAATGAACATATAAACATATGAAATTGCTCTGTAAAAGTTTAATTGCTGTCGAAGTTCGCAACCGCGACTTATCGCTGCCAAATGCTGAAATCTAAAGTAACGATCAAGTAACGTTCTTTAGGTTTTGGTAGTAACGATAACGGGGTCTTGGTACGTTTGTCGAACGGTAATAAATCTTAGTAACGAATTAATTTCTGACTATCTAACAAGTATCGCTATTTCACAGACCCCTTTCGAAAGTCACGCGTCCATTGTTAGAAGGTGTGAAACATTGTACAATGACCGAACAAGCGACACCACGGAATATGAGATTCTAAAACTACATAAGCTAGAAGTGATGTATCATTAGTAGAGTTTCTAGGATTCCAAAATTGGCGGTGTCTTTGGTGAAATTACTATAAGGGCGCAGGAGAGCTGGTGGTAGCTAATCATGTCGTTTATCACCTGAGACTGTGGAAAGAAACTTTTAGTCGAAGGAACAGACACAGAAGGGAACGTCTCTTATTAATGTCTTATGCGTCGGCCATTGTGCAGGGATTCTACAGCTTCCAACAGAGGGCACACTGTCGATATTTCCGGTAGCGGGAACAACACCGGTTATCACCCATGTATGCGGTGGCATCGATCCTCAGGCATTTTTTTCAGATTAGCCAAGAAAATCAGCGCCTCTTCTTCAAGGCTGTGTCTTAGTGGTTGCACGTCGTTCAAAGAACGTGGTCTAGAGTATAGTTGTGGAAAGCCGTTTTGAAGATGGAAGAGGATAACTATTTTATTAAAAGCTCAAAACTACGGCCTTTTGAAAAGGAGCGCTTGCTACGCCAGGGTGCATTGGAGGTCCGCCGAGTCCGAGCTCAACCGAGCATTCCAGGATGAAGGGGACAGGTACGGAAAGTAGGGAGAAGTGAGGCGCAGTGTCAGAAGCGTAGAGGGTGGGCTCTGTGTCAGCTCTGATCTCCGGGAAGTTGGGACAGTGAGCTGTCCCCTGCCACCTGAAGTTGTAGATCACTAGTGGAGTGTTGGTCTGTACCTTGCGGAGGATGTGTGCTTGTTCGGTATTGAGTGAGGGATTAGGTTTGGAAAGGGTGGTGTGGCTTTCCCCAATGTTGCTGTATTGTGCAGCTATTTGCTTTTGTAAGTTGCAGCGTCTTCCACTGACGTTGGTTTTGGCTGACGCAGACGTTGGCCGTTTTGGCATCTGCTCAATGAGAAGCCTGACACTAAAAAAAGAAAACACAACAGAAGAACTCTGACATGATTGATAACGAATTAAACGTGCAATGCTACGATACTCATACAGAACCAGTTGTTGAGAGTCTTAATGTCTGTGCTGTTCAGCTCTTATATAATTAGTTACTCCTGAAAAGATATTATGTCGGGAAACAACAAAATAACAGCTTTATTGACCAATTATCGAAATTAACAAGGAACACAAACAGTTCCAACACACGTCAGAATGAAATATGTAATATACCTTTTGCACGCACAAACTATGGAACTCAATCGCTTCTTTACACATTGCCATCCTTACTCAATTCGCATACTGATTAGACGGCAAACATGTTTTCGTCCGTTACTCCATTCGCCCGATACGATTTTGTTTTAAGTGTATTAATTGTTATATGTATGTTATCTACTGTATAAATTTAATAAATGGAATTTTTTTCGTTTTGTTTATTATTGTGCAGCACCGCTGTTGCTGATCTGCAGGGGGCCCAGACCCAGTCAAGCCGCACTCCAGTGGCTTTTTGTCTGTGCTCCCGACATCATTATTGTACGATGTGATGTCGAATAAATTTGATCTGATATGATTTGAAGATTACAAATCAAAGCTTTGACGCCACCTTTTTTGTAAGCGGCTCTCAAGGCGCTAGGGACTCGTTAACACACTCTCCCCTGCTAGTACAACTTTTGTAATAGACATTGTCTTCTCGTAGAAGGGGTTCGATCACCTTAAATAAAAATGCAATACTCTAGTTGTCTTTTTTAAGTGCGAAGTGCAGCACGTGAGTGTGCCCATGGAAGAATGGGGTCACTACGAAAATTAGGAACCCAAAACATTTATGGAAAACCTTTTATATCGTTTTCAGCTATTAGTGACATTGAGAATTGTCTGCAAAGAATGATGTAGCGTTGGGTGGAAGATAGGAAGTGCTACTCAGAGTTATCCACATGGTTTGCGTTTATCCAAACATGAGTCCTGATTTACTCATCGGTACACAGAACACGACGCGGGAAATAAAGCAAAGAACAAGGGAGGGAGGTGTGGGTGACTATAGTAAACGGTCGCCCATGCCTAGATTCACCTGGTACAGATAGCCCAGAAAATGTTGCAGATAAAGGTACCTGCCTGGACTCTCATTAAGTCACCCTAGGGTAAGTAGTCAGCATCTCAAGCAAGGCCTTCTTATGACGTGGGCTTTGCGGTGGGGTGCCACTGACCTGGAGGCCGTACCCAGCGCCGTGATCCAGGCTTGGAGCATGCCCTTGAAGAAGGTGACGGGGTTCTTTCGCGTGATTAGGAAGAAGATGAGCGGCAGCGTGATGCAGGCGTGTATGAGCAGGCCCGTGATGACCGTGAGCATGTAGAGACCCAGCTGAGCCGCCGTCAGCGCCAGGTCCTTGATGGACATGATCTTGCCGATGATGAGCGACATGATGCCGAACGGGGAGTACCTTGGAACAGGGGACAGCACACGTTAATTTCTTGAGCTCTTAACAACGATGCTAGACACCTCATTATATCGGATGGAACGTGGATCTATGGCAAATGTTGCAGAACTTTGACAAGCGCTATATATAGAAAGCACGGAACTGTTGTACGGTTCAGGGAGGACCTTTGAGGAATACCTGACATGCTTCTAACTTCTTTCATCTCGTGTTTAAAAATCGTTTTCACAAAGTCCAGCTTCTTTCGTACAATAATGCAGCAAGAATGAGCGTTAACCGTTTTGTCTGTTCTTTGGAGCGAGCAGATACAAAATTTTGATGCTTTCTTAATATTTTGATTAGCGTGTAGTGAAACACATTTTACCTCAGCCTAATCGAAAGATACTGAATTTACGAGTTAACAGCAATAACAAGTTGACTATCATTGACTATTGGACTAGTTGATAGTATATTCTTATAAGTACAAACAGCGCAACGACACGGACAAAGTAAAATAAGACTAAATGTCAACATAATAGCAAGATTTCGTGGTGCGGAAGCGGCTCTGTAGCGGGCTTAGTAACCCTGATTGTGGTATGGCACCAACTCTGCCGTAATATCAGTTGAGTCGGCGAACCCAGATCATGTTCTTGTGGAAAAAAGACCGTAAAAGTTGCGCAGCCCCTCAGGAAAGGACAAAAAAGATTACATTCGCTTTTTCCTTTTTCTTTTTTTTGCACGCGAAAATATTGGAGCATTTTTGCTGAGCGCGGCAACGTACCACATAACCAGGACGACGATCTTCATGATGATCTCGTTAAGGCTGCCGAAGAAAGTCACTATCAACTCTGCCTCCGGGCCCATCTGCCCGGCAATGATGCCGAATGCGATGCAGAACACAATCAGACCTGCGAGGAAAGTAGTTTGTTTACTAACAAACTACTACGCAAGCTCTAATTTATCTACGATTATTCGCGGAGAGATAACGTAGCTTTTCATAGAGCATCGGGTATTTAGGTTGGAAGAAAAGGCGTTAGCAAATTTCCGATGAAACTTGGTAGCCTCTGACATGCCACTACTTCTGGACGAGGTGTCAGACTCTACTAGCGGTCACTTGTAATACTAGTTCATTCACATGAACTTTTATAGCCCTTGCTAGTGGGTTGTGCGATCGAACAACTAACTGCATAAGTTCAGAACAGAGTCACAAGCGATTTGTTCCAACGTCTATTTAATACATTTTGCCCTCAAACATTGAAAATGAAATAATTGCAGAAAGAAAATAAAAAACCAATCTGCCCTCCCCCTTTCTTTTTTTTTTTTGCATCTCTGTTTTTTGTTTTGAGTAATCTGGCATTACACCGAGGGTGGCCACTACTGGAGCCAATACATCTGGCTGTCATTCCCTCCTTCAAAACACAAAAATAGGCCTTCGATGACACATTCTAGATAATGACAAACAAAATCAAAATGTGAGGGTGAAAAAAAAAATAGTCAAACCAGGTTGGGGCGATCAAGCTCAATTGCATCAAGTTTAGAGCACAGTGTTCCCATGTGACGGGAGTGTTGGCAACGGTGATCGAGCTGGGCAAAAGGCAAGGGTGAGAGTGAAGCGGGATAGAACTGCAGCGACAAGAGAAAGTGAATGAGAGAAATAGACAGAGAAGGGCACGGGGAACGTAGGGGAGAGACGAGAGTTTTTATACCCGAAGCAAGTGGCATAATGCCAGACCCGATCTCTCACTAGCCTTTCCCTTGGGAACCAAGACGGGGAGGATCTGTCTCTTCTTAACTGTGCGTTTTGTTTTGTGTTGCTTTTGGCGGAAGCCGGTTGTTTTGTTTCGGCACCCGAATGACCGGGGATCTGATGTCGTGCCTCGTTAGAAAGTAATTAGAGCGGACTTTTGAGGTCACGGGAATATAGGGCATGCACGCGGATGCTGGTGCCTCTTGGTATGGTCATCCGGTTCATCCTCGCGGGTTCGGTTACGGTGACATCTTGTTGATTTATAGCCACTACGACACTGTGCATGCTTACAGTTAAGGCTGGTCCACACACTTGCGACTGCTTACAAACGTGTGCCTTGAAACAGCTTAAAATCTTTTACTACGAAAGAACCAATTATAGAGCCATCTGTCGGGTTGGCGTGAAACACTAGGGATTTCCGCACGCTGCCTATTTTTCGCGCATCATACTTTCTTTCTTGGCTTAAAAACTCTTGACAATGTTATAAACGACCATTTCTCAAAGGTAGTATACGTACATTTAATGTCGTAAATACTGCAAAACCTTCGCTATAATGATATGCAGTCCTAGCGTCACGTCATAGATGGCGCCAGGGTGCCAGTGTGTTCTTTCGTCTTAAGAGATTGCAAGAACTCGGTTCTAAGCAAATGCAAATGTTTGAACGGGCCCTTACTGACGACTTGCTGTCAGCTGCGAACGTTTATTATTTTGTGCATATATGCACTGCTGTCGTTCGTCTGTACTTGCACGCAGTCAGTGTCTTCTTTTCGTAGGCGAGCACAATTTGTATCTACTATTTCACCAGAATAAACTCTATTCTATTCTTCAACTCTAATCTGTCTACACCCCGTGACGAATAACGAGGGCCACATCTTCACACTAAAGCAACGGCCAACAAACACTGCTCAAAAAACTTCTCCACTGTATCTCGTTAGCATCTTATTTTTACGTTTATGAATCATCAACAGACCACAAACGATCATGTTGGTAAACATTCGGTACCGAGTTGGGTTCATCAAAATTTAAATTTATTTTGACGGGAGACCAAAAAAAAATGGCTGCTTGTTTCACTAATGCGACAAGGCCATAAGTGCTCAGGCCTCAAACACAAACAGCTTGTTTTGTTTCTTTAAACCCCCAAAGGCCACTCACACTGCTTATGCATCATACAACAGACGCGATGATCGCTGCAGACATAATGTTTGTACCCTTCGAACATGTCTGCACTCTGTATTTTGTATGATGTATTAGCCATAAGACCACGGCTTGAAGGCCTGTTCACACATACGCCGCAGCGATTACCCAGCCCTACAGAAAACTTCGGCTAGGTGGCGCAAGCTGCCGCCCGTTACAAAAGGTAGAGCCATTAACATCTATCCGTCCGTTGGATTAGTCTGTGATAGAAAACGCACAAAGACGACGAGAGCCGTGACGATTCACATTTTGGCGCTCCTTGATTGAAGTCCTATTGTCGGCTGCGGTCGCACTTTAAGGGAAAGGGAGTATGAAGGGAGTTTTATATCGCTTGCAAAGATCGGGGAAACTATCGACTGACCGAGAACGTTGGTTCCGTCCTTGAACTGGAGGACTCTTTTCATGATGTAGACAGTTTCGTTTGAGGCAGTGACGTCGCTCAGATTGGCGTGCAGCGGGACGAATTTGGGCTTGGCTTTTTCTTTGACGTAGGTTGTCTCCACTTGCTGAAAGCAGGCTTGGAGCAGGTTTTCCGGGAACATATTCCTGCGCAGAACCACAATGAACGCAGAGACAATGGCCATAACCATGTTTATCGTAACCACGGTTTCCATAACCACGGTTACCACAATCACTGAAAGCATAATCGTGATGGTTATAGTAAGGTTCTGGAATAGGGCGAATGCAAAAAAGCAAAAACTCTGCTGCAAAAAAAAAAACCTTTTTACGTGGTGAATGATGTTGATTGGGGCGAAGCTCTGGTGGTGCTCATCTGCGTAGTCGCTGAGCCGCAGCATGCCGAGCCTCGTTCGTTTTCATCCATGTCAGAAAGAGAATGTGTGGTATGGAACGTGGTTATATACGCATTTGAGCATTTGACCGCAGCGCCCTCTCGTCAGAAAACGTTGAGCCAATGCATGCAAAGTCTAACGCGATTATATACACATTTGACCGCAGCGCCCTCTCCTATATAGACATTGAGCGGCTTTATGCAACGTTTCATTCATGACATCCCCAGCTCTTGAGTTACTACCACAACTCAGAGCCCCTACTCGTCCCGCAGTCGTGGCCGATTGGTTAAGGCGATAGACTAGAAATCCATTGGGGTCTCCCCGCACAGGTTCGAATACTGTCGACAGCGCAAACATATTTCTTCATAATTTTTTCATAATTTTTTCAATCTTTTTTTATATTTTTTTTGCCCTACACGAGCACGTGAGCTCACGAGCAGGAGCACGAGCACTGGACGCCAGACAGACGGACGGACGGACGGACGGACATGGCTATACTCTGTTTCACCTTGTGATGTACCGCAGGAAAGGCTACAAGCGCGAGCTTCTTGCTCTAGGGTACATCTCGGCGGCACAAGCTCTCGTGCACCAAGGGCAGCTGCCAACGCTATGAGCTCGCGCTTCTAGCCTTCACCCTAGGTGAAACGGAATATAGCCCCTAAGGAGCTTCGCCCCTAAAAAAGGGACACTGGTTTAGGAACGCGTACCCTGGCTAAGATAGGGTGCAAAATGAAATGCAAGAAAGAAACAGACTAATCAAGACAGCGCCTCGATACCCTGTCGTGCGTTAGTGGTTCATGTTTAATTAATGTTGTCTTATTAGGCCTTCTGATAATACTCAAATTCATAGTATCAGTGCCGCATTATTTTACGGCATCCCTAGAGAATCATCCTGTGGTTATTTCATGTAGCGGGTCGCCACGGGGTAGTATATTCTTAGCCACCGAAGATGCAATTCCGGCGGCGATATGGGCGTCTGCTGTGTACGTCGGTTGTATTTGATGTAAAATCAGATATAAGAACCCACGACCACTTATGACCTACTCTTTAAGCTAGGCTTGGTATTACGCTTGGATTACACAGTTCGAAATGCAAGTCTACAGGCTATGCTGTGCGCACTACCAAACCTGTAAGAGTATTATACCCATTTTGACAATGAATAGGTTAGTCGTATGTCGACCTTCTACTTATTTGTTGACCAGCAAAAAGAAAAAAAGTATTTACAAGCCAGGTATACATTGATTGATGACACAGCAAGCCCTCACAATGGTGTCACGCCTTTGGCGAGTTGCCATTGTCGAAGCTCACCGCCCCACACCACGACGTAAAGGAGCCCAAAGCTTCTATAAGGTCCGACTACCACTAAACTAAAAATGCTGGTCCAGAGAAGATAAACGACGAACTGGCGGAAGATCGTTAAATGGTGGTTGTAAATTGTGCCTGTCTCGCCGATGCCATTGTCTGGAGTTCGGTCCCCATGGAGTTGTCTACCTGCGGAGCGCTACCGCGGCAGCCGTACCTGACGAGGTCGAGAAACGCGTCGAGGGTGGAGACCTTCTTGTCCTCGGTGCCTGTGCCGACCTCCTCCTTGATGGACGGGTCACCCGGGTGGATGAGCGACACCATGATGATGCCCACGATGGCCGCGAAGATGGTGGTCGCGAAGTAGTAGACCAGCGCGCGAGATCCCATCTTCCCACTGGACTTGGGGTCCAGCATAGAAAGCCCTGGTCAAGGAGAGGGAACGGAGACAAAAGCGGAAGTTGAGAAAAGCAAAACATAAACTATATGTAGGGTTCGGAGTTTTCGGTTTAAACCGATAAAAGTACGCGGAATTCATTTTCTAAAATGCAGTTTTAACCGGAAAAGGTCACTTTAACCTTCCTGTCGTACCGCAGAGCCGTGGCGAAAAAGTGGAACGACAGTGTCTATAGAAACGAGTAGGAATGTATGGGATATACACGGATGTCATCACGACGTTTTGGTTTAATGTGCGCATCATCAATCGGAACGTGAAGCCCGAAATGCCCCATGACTTCACCATGTACGTGCGTGTTTTCAAACTCGTTGTAAGGAAGACTGACTTGATGCAGCTCTGCCTGTTGTGTTGTGCTTCAAAACGTCGCACCGTGCCTCTTTTGGCGGTCACAATTGGTTGATTGGCCGAGTTCGGCTCAGGCAGCGCTTCATCTCCTCAGCCTGCCAGTGTCCAGTGTTAGCGTTGAGAGGGCATTCTCGAAGCTCAGGGTCATTTTAACAGGAAAGAAAGAGTGCGGATCAACGAGGCCGGCCCTGGGAAAGTACATATGTGTGTACTATAATAAGATCACGTAATCCTGATTTACATAAAGGGAAGTTCCATGTTTGTTTTTTGCATAGGTTTCACATCTGACTTGTTTGTACATCTGTATTTTTTTTTATTCTTTTACAGTTGCACACATTTGCCAAATAAAGTGTCCATTTCTTTTTCAATGTATCTGTGCCGTTATTCTTTGGGTGATCACACATATCAGAGCTACAAGGATGATCTGATCCGGTGTCCGTTGGTGTTTATTTTATATTCACCGAAAAAAGCCGATAAACTTTTGTGGGCATAAATATACGCCGAAAAAACCGAAAATTGAATTTTAAAGTAAATACCGAAACAATACGCCGAATTTTGAAAAAATAGAAACCGAAAACGCGGAACCCTAACAATAAGGTTACATTTTTCCG
Organism: Ixodes ricinus; assembly: GCA_037355805.1. Lineage (NCBI taxonomy): Eukaryota > Metazoa > Arthropoda > Arachnida > Ixodida > Ixodidae > Ixodes > Ixodes ricinus. The sequence continues at coordinate 131,092 of JAZHYW010014610.1, forward strand.
GTATTCCCTACCTGAAAATATATTGTGCACTCGGAGATTGATTTTATGGTATCCTGTTAGCCCATGTCCGACAATAGACCACTACCACAGACTGAGCGCACGGTTCCACAGTTGTTTGTACTGATTAAAGTATTACTGGCATTTGTGTACGGTGTCATTGTTTTCCATTGTGGGTCCGGCCCTGTGGTACAGTATATTTGCAGACAATAAACAATGCACTTTGCGACCTACCCCCCCCCCCCAAATAAAAAAAATAAAAACAAAATTGTTGGAAGCCTCAGTCTGGCATTTAACGTTTTGTTAAAATAGTTAGCCTCTTTCAAGGAGCTTCTTCAAGAAAGCTTCTTCAGAGTAGCTTCTGCGAGGTAGCTTCTTCAAGATATCGTCTTCAACAAGCTTCTTCGAAAGAGCTTTTTCGAGACAGCTTTTCCGAAAGAGATTTTCTAGACAGCTTCTTCGAGACATGACTTCCTCAATACACAGCTTCTTTAAAACGTAGATTCTTCAAGACATACCTCCTTCAAGGGTTTCCTTTAAAACTTAGCTTTTCTTCAGCTAAGTCTCTTAGCGGAACGTTGCCTGCCAGTTCCAGGCTTCAGAAGGTTCCTTTTCGGGCTCATCAGACAATAACATACTGTCTCCGTGTTTTGTGTGCGTTTTCAATTTTTCATTTTTTAAGTTCACAACTCGTGACCCTATTTATGCAATATTCAGCGCTGGCAATAAGTATGACAAAATTTGGGTGGCTACACCTATTTTCAAAAATACGCTTATTTAAGAAGAAATTGTGGCGTGCAGACAAGTGGGCATGCGCACCTGATATCATGGAAGATATGATGAGCGGCAGGATGAGCATTTTGAGCATGCCCATGAGGATCTCTCCCGGGAAGGAGACTAGCATGATGACATCTTCGGTGTACGAGAAGAACCTCGCCAAGAAGCCTAGCAGCAGGCCCAGCAGGACTCCCACGATGGTGAGCACGAGCAGGAGGTTGGTCTTCATCCATGCTGCCACCTGTGCGCCATAAATGGAATCCATTAAACAGTAATTTTGATAATGCAAGTGCGGTTAGTAGCTTGGCTACGCTCTTTAAAAACCTCTGAAAAAAAAAACTCAGAATATGTGGAAGGTAGGTAACCAATGTATATCTATCTTCTTGAGACGTTATCTGCCTGTCTTCGACCTGGCCCTTTCAGATTTAAATATTTCAGGTTTTCACGCCTCATTCTCGGGTTTTTAAAACCAATGAACAACTGCCCGCTCAGTGACCCACCGTGCCGAATATGTGAACAATGCCACACACGATTCTAATCGAAGACGACGGACGACAAAGGGGATAAGGGACAACCACACGCGTCTCAAAGGCTTGTCCCTTGTCCCCTTTGTGGTCCGTCACTTCCGGTAAGAATCATGTGTAACGTGAACCAGCTCGTCTGCTTATTAACCACTTATGAACAACGAATGTAGACGTTTGCAAGTGCGTCCTCAGGACGCCACCGGCTCGCTGCAGAATTCTGTAACTCATCTGATAATCAAGCCAAAAGCGACCACATACGCTGCTCTTCGGCTTAACGACAATCGTGTCATCTTGGCGCTTAAAACCATTGTTGCCAGTTACTTAAATATTTATCATAGAAAACGCTTTTCCGTCCTCCAGACTCCAGAAGTGTTAAGGGGGTTCGTGACAGAGCAAGGAGATAGGTATTTATATCGCCTGAGCTTACTGACAGAGTTTTCAAATATCAGGAAGTAGCATTTTCATATCGTAACGATCGCCAATGGCGCCCGCTCTGCATTAGGCACTAAAATGGCGGCAGCCACAAGAAAATCGGGGATAGGACAGCCGATACTGTAAGCGGGGCTTATTTAGAGGCTCTGCAGGCACACCTTGCTAAGGCGTGCCCGTGGCCGCCAAACTATCGCCAAAACATGGATGGACATACGAATGGCCGTACCTTTTATAACGGGGCGGTGGTGTGCGCCCCCTAGCCAAGAAACCAAAAGTATCATTCCTCCCCTCGCACATCTTTTCACATTCATGGTGGCCAGACTATCTTTTAAAGCGTGATTGCTTGCGCACATCTACAATGTACCCCCCCCCCCCCACACACACACACACGCACAAGCACACTCGCAAACAGAAAAAAATACAGTGTTTTGTTTTTCACTTTACCAATAAACTAAGCATCTGAACGTTCAGCCTTCACCAAACTGTAGTGCTAGTAGTTCAGACCAGATGCCAAAGGTACAGAATAAACCGTTATATTATTAAAAAGTTACAAAAGATTTTCGGATATTTTCGATGGGAAAATGGTGGCCGACGAACCTCACAATGAATGGCACAAACTACACGTAACGGCACACATTTTTTTTTCCATTGAAACTCTGAAAATGAAAAAGAAATTGAAAGAAAGCCGCATCACTTATAAGTGCATAATTTCGATGTACATATGTATACAAATATATCGGACCTTCACTAGGTCCCTATAACACATTTTCAGAAAATAACTTATAACTTTTGAGTAAGGTAACGGCAATCTCTGAAACTTTGTCATCTGGTTCAGACACTAGCGCTGAAGCTGGGCGGAGACCGAACATTCGACAATGCGTACTTTATCTTTTTCGCGGTACAAACAACAACAACACTGTCAAATTATTTTTTCGGTAACAAGCGTATGCAGAAGCCCGCGGTTCTTGGTGCCTGCCAGTGTAACCAAGCAACAGCGTGGAATCCGAGAAGAACGGATGTTACACCGGATGTTCCCTTCCGGAGGGTCTAGCTTCCTCGACTGGATATAATTCCACGATCAATCTAGAGATGTGTGATCCCCTCTCGTCCGAGACAAATTGACTAAATTGGATGCAACGCGGGGATGCGTAACTCACTTTGTCGAGGTCGAGCTCGGAACTGCCACAGAAACATAGCGTGAACATGACAGCTAATGGAGAAAAAAAAAGAAATTGGCGATATAGCAGTTTTCTTTTTATATATATCACCAAAGTTCATGCTTATAACAGTAACCCTGCGGGGAAAGAAGTACAAAAGCAAGTGATTTGAAGCTAAGGCTGAGCTTCAAGAATGATAGAACTTATATATGCAGCGTGAATCTTTTTTCGAACGAAGTTCCATGAAAAAAAAATAATAATGTTCTCGAACTTTTTATTGAGGGAAGTACTATTGAAATCGGATAATGTTGTCGTTCATTTCGCCAACGATTACAATAGAGTTGTCACTATACTTCGTTTCAGCCTTAGTCCGAATGCAGCCGACGCTGGGTGCTGATGGGACCAATCAGACAGTGTCAAAAGCGCACGATCACGGTGTTCGTCATGTTCATGTGCGTGTTCTTTCATCGCTGGACAAAGAATGTACAGGGAAGGCCTGTAGTGACTTGTGCTTTTGACTCTTCATGATTGGTCTGGTAGAGTCGGCAGTTATCGGGGAGGAGATACACACGTCGCGCTCCTAGCGGCTAAGTAGGAACCAAATTTATCGGTAAAATAACCACATACATTCTTCGTTTGCTTCTGAAACAGTATTAGGCTGGCTTAACCGAAAGCTACGTCACCGTTTGGCTGGTCCTCGTGTTCAATTAGTACCGATCGAAAACGAGCCCTATCCTAATGCTGACGTATTCCCCGCATTCAATTTGTCCACTGGAGCATGACGCGATCGCTCTTGCCACTGGCCCAAGTTCATTAAAGGAAGACCAATGATTGGTTATCTGAGCGCATCTCAGCTGGGCACGGCTTTCATCGCTATACTCAATTACAGCTTAAGGAACGAAGAGTGTGGCTGATTATGTTCAGGCTTCTTGGTCCAGGATTCGTTCTTCGTCGTTCTTATCAGTAGAGCCCTCCGCGGATAACAGTTCGATCATCCGATCCGCATCCGCATACTTTGTATCCGTGTCCGAACACCGCGTAAGTAAAATTCGGAAGCGCATCCGACTCGCAATCCATGCATTCACCATTATCAAATTTAACGTAAAGGTCTGGATGGTATTTTTTACGCTGTTTGCTTATCTTTAAATAACTCTTCAATTCGGAATAAGGTGAAAGCCATTTTGTCGTACTTTGTTTCATCCTATTTATGTTATAAGCAATCATCCTTCCATAGACACTTCGCGTCGCTGAAAGAAGATCGCAATTATGAGTTCGTCTTGCGAGTCTGCGACACTCTGCCTAGGAGATGCGCTTAAAAGAAATAAAATTGTAATGTTTGCTTTCTTTTTGCTTTTTAAAACTCACTTCAAGCAGACGCGTATTTTCTAACCAGGAAAATCTGCAAAGGACAGACTAATTACATTGTGTCAATTCATTTAGGTAAAGCAGTTAAAAAAAAAAGATAGAGCTCAAAGGCGCTCACTCACCGCAATGTATTCGTGGTAAGACGCTAGTACACTGCTGGGAAAATATCACAGTATTCAATAATGACAATACCTCCAATCTGTTTCAGTTTTAAACACAAACTCTCAACTGCATGCTCTAAACTAACTGTCGAGAAAAAAACGCACACATACGTTAAGGGTTGAAGGCAGGGACTCAAACCGTAACCGTAACCGAAACCGAAAACCGTTTAGGAACGAAATTTTTTCAGTAACCGTAACCGGAACGAAACCGTTATTCGAAATTTATAAAAACCGTAACCGTAACCGTAACCGTAAATTATTTACCGGTAACCGGTTTTAACCGATATTAACCGAAAAATAAAAAGATTAGTTTTTCTCAAGTATGACCTGGAGGAGGGATCTTGAAATGTCGTGGCCATTTGACAGAGTTACTGTCAGCGAGTGGTGCATCTGGTAATACATTTCCGTTGAATCTATCTTTAGGATTAAGAATACTTAGTTGAAATCAGTGGTCGAGCTTATAATAAAAAAGTCTCTATCTCTAAATCTTCCACACTCCTACATCGCTACATGTATTCAGTACGTGTCGCCTTCAGGGTATTAACTAATAAGTTAGAATTCTCAGATGTCCATCCAACTCGGTTCTATCAAAACCACCGATGTTCCTAACATGCAGTAGCCAGTATGAAGAAACGAGGTAAATTGACCATCATGCAGAGCTGGCGCGAAAAGATAATACCTGGTATATATATATATATATCTAGATATACATATATACGATATATATATATATATATAGATATATCAGAGTTTTCACAGGAATTCCTGAGAAATAGACATTAGCCGGAGGGGGTGGCGTTAGTTTGTTTTGTATGATTTTTGTATACGCGTCATGCCTCCCTCTCGGCACTGTCGGCAGCACGCCGCTGAGACTGAGAATATATAAATATATAGATATGAAATATGCAGAGCATACGCACTTTGAAGCATGTGGCATTGACGTAGTCAGCGATGCGATAGCGAACGATAACATGGCAGTGCCACCTGCTGAGTATGACGGCGACGGTCTGCAGCCATGTGCGCAGGCAAAATAGCATCGCCATCTGCGACATAAAAACAATCGAGTGGTGGGCGGTCAGTTAGACGGTGGCGGCCAGTCGAGTGGTGGGCGGCCAGTCGGAGTAGTAGGTGGCGATAGCCATGCCGCTCAGGCTGAGAGCGGCGGAAGGAACGAGGAAACGTCCGAAGGGTTTCCGAAGTTTTTTTCTTTTCCTTCTCGTGCCGAGACCCTTTTTCGAACCGAGTGGCAGCCGCCGGTATTGCCACGCATCTCAGCATGACAAGAGAAAAAGCCATGGAGAAGGATGCCTCGTCTTCGAACGCGCCAACGCACAATGCCGCCGATGACGGAGCCGCCCTCGTCCAACAGACAGGGGATGCCATTTCTGCCTCCTTCGCCTCAAGCTTGAGAGCTGCCCTGCTTCCAATCGTCGATGCCAAGGCCGGTCTCGCCCCACACGGCCAGCAGTCTCAGCAGTCCCTGTCGCAGAACTCTGAACGCGAGCTATTCGAACGTCAGCACGGTGAGCTCGAACATCCACAGACGCGCCAAGAGATCGCATCCAGCATCGCCGGAGCCCTCCCCCTGCTTCCGCCGGAGGTATCGGCGGAAGCAGGGGGAGGGCTACTGAAATCATTTCTACCAGAGCCTCCAATGCGATCCAACTACCTCTGGTGAAGCCCCCACCGCCCATTCCCGGAGCGAGGGTCCGTCAGGCCTACGACATTCTGCGTGACCTCGCCCAGAACACCAGAAGTTTGTCCACGAGATATATCCACGAGATCCGGCATCTCCACCCGTATCGGTTCTACTGGGGTATGCCATGCTCCCCGAACACCAGCACCTCATTTTCGATAGACTGGAACTATTCCACGTCGTCGCGAGAGGGAACTGGAGGGCGGCTATCCTATCCCAGGCGTCCAGGCTCGAGTCTGAGGTTTTCAGAGAGCTCTCCGACCAGCTACCCAACCAGCCTCGACGCGGCCGCCACACATCTCGTGCTCCTGCGAACACCAACTACCGCCCAGGCACGAAGTCTAAGAGGCCCTCTAATGCTAAGTGAGTCCGGCAGCTTCCCTGGGTCTTCGAGACCCACCAGTGCCGTCATCGACGGCACGGTCGTCTCTTCGACGCTCCTGGACGATTTCCCGGTCGAGGACTTTCTCGCCCATGCATTTTGCGAGGCTGGCGTCTCGGCCGACCTTGCCCGTGCTTGATCTTGGACCGAAGAAAACGACCCATTGGATCCGGACTCGACGGCCACCGCCGCCGAGCGAATCCTGGAGTGGCTCAGCAGGACCGACAGTGTCATCGAGCCCCACGCCGATGACGACTCCTTCGACAGCTACGATGGCGAGGAGGAAAACCACACCAACACAGAGGAACACACTACAGACAAGCAAAGCGACGTCGAAGACTCCGAGTCGGACCTGGGTAGCACTGCCTACAAGTCGAAAGCGACGGGACCTCCGCCGCCAGTCCACCTGACCCAGCAGGCACCTCAAGTCGACTGGGCAGTGTTTAGTGAGGCATGTAGTTTTCACGGGCCGCCCGTGAAGCACGAAGGCTTTTTGCTTCACGGCCCGCCCTTCTCTCCCTGACCAGGTCCCCACGATTGATGCCGCCGTAACCAACATGTTGGTAGCATCATCGAACGCTCCTCACGTGGTCCGTACCTCAACCCCGTCTTCCTCGTATCCAAGTCAGCCACCGAGTCTCGCTTTGTTTTAGACTGCGCAGCACTTACTCCTTACCGCCAGGCACCTCAGTTCCGCCTTACTCCCTACCCCAGGCCATCAAAGTAAACCCATTCCCGCCCCAAGCGCATATGATGAAGCTCGACCTGGCCGAGGCCTTTTACCATATCACGCTTCATCTCACCTCCTGTAATCTGACCACATTTAGAGTAGGCCGCCGTTACTGCCGTTTTTGCCGTATGCCCTTCGTGATACGCCCGGCGCCGTTTTACATGCAGCTCTTGGCAACAGCCATTTCCAGGGAAATGCGCGCGCGTGGACTCTGGGCTTGGTCTCATGTAGACAACTTCTTGTGCGCCCATCCCGACCCAGAGAAGTTGGCGTCTACGGTGCGCCTCCTCGTGGAGGACTTGCTGTGGTCGGGATTTCGCTTAAACCTAAGCGACACGAGCAGAGCCCACGCGACGCATAGGTTTTCTTGGGTTCAGGCTCGACACAGCCGATGACACCATTTCGCACACGCCAGAACGGCTCCGAGCCATTCCTCGTGTCCTTCGCTCGCTGGAGCGCCCGCTTCCCCTCAAGGCGCTCCAGGGGGCGGCGGGCTACTTGGCATTTTACTTTTCTCTCTATGGCTCTGGGTTTTTTTCTTCTTCGTCCCCTGTTTGACAAAGTTTCAGACCAAATTCCTCTTTCACTCAACTGGCTTCCCTTTCTTCTGCGTGTTTGGCCGACTTTGCCGCACTGCCAACCGCTCCTCCTTTTCCCCGCTACCCAACAGCGCATGGGCAGATGCCTCCGGAGTCGGTTACGGCGTAGATGTTGGGGACTGTGCGCAGACAATCATCGCCCCTCTGCCGAGGCCAATATATGCATACCTCCGGGAAGGACTCGCCGTGTTGTGGTGCGCGTGTATTGCCGAGAAAGGGACTCTTTTACACACGGAGAACAGAGCTTTGGCTCTCGCTCTGCGCCGCGGCCATGGACGAGCTTTGCCTTGGGCTATTGCCATTGCCATTTTTCTTCATATTTTTATTTATTCAGATTTATTGAAAAACCTCGGGAAGCCCTTCGGACGTTTCTTCCGCCGCCCTCAGCACGAGAAGGAAAAGATGTCTCGCGCCGAGAGCGCGAGGACTCGATGGCCCGCCGGCTCGCCATCGCGTGTCAAGCGCGCAACGGCAGGTCGGCGGGGCTCATGACCGACGGTACCCATTTTATTGGCATATATTTATTAAGGAAAAGAAGAGAGACGGCACTGGCAATAGCCCAAGGCAAAGCTCGTCCATGGCCGCGGTGCAGCGCTAGAGCCAAAGCTGTGTTGTCCGTGTGTAGAAGAGTCCCTTTCACGCCAATGCACGTGCACAAGAACACAGCGAGTCCTTCCCAGAGGTATATTGGCCTCGGCAGTGGGGCTATGATTGCCTGCGCACAGTCCCCTACAAGTACTCCAAAACCGACTCCGGAGACATCTGCCCATGCGCTGTCGGGTAGCGGGGGAAGGTGGAGCGGTGGGCAGTGCGGCAAAGTCGACCAAACACGCAGAAGAAAGGGAAGTCAATTGAGTGAAAGAGGAATTTGGTCTGAAAGAAGGTAAAAATCCAGAGCCATAAAGAGAAGTTTAAAATGCCAAGTAGCCCGCGGCCCGTATAATAAATATAATATAGTATAATATAAGAACACCCGACCGGACATTGGGAGGCCCAGAGTTCAAATCCTAGCTCCGCCGTTTATTTTGGCTTTCGGCGGTTTCGTAAAACATTGATTCATTCGATAAAGTACTGTTCATTGATCTGCATATTTTCAAATTTATATATACATTTATATATATATAAGCTACGTCCGGACTTTATTTTAATTATTTTTGCGTCCGCACCTTCTTTAATTTTTTCTTATATATAAATGCACCATTTTTCTAGCGTCACAGAATCGGCCAGCGAGAGACGTGCGCTTCGATAACCATAGGTAATTGCTTGGAAATAGCAAACATGACGTAGGTGTAACATGGCACGACAACGAAGACTAGTGAAAGGAACGAACAACACATAACATATTTTTACAGCTTTCTGTGTTGTTAATGTGTTGTTCGTTCCTCTCTTCAGTCTTCCTTGTTTTGGGCTATTGCATTTACATAATGTTTGACTTTCACCAACTAGCTCAGCTCTCAATTTTATTACTTTATTCCACTTAGCAGTATTTTACTAGAGGATGGCTATAGTTCTGCTCCTTCCTTCAGTGTGGGCGTAGACTCGTCTGCATGTCTTAGGTTGCAACATAATTCACTATAGCGACGAGAAGGTGCGAATGATTCTTCCAGCACCCAGTGGGAACTTTCTTAGGGTAGTTTACAAACGCTGCCGAACAACAAATCAGGGATGTTTATTTTCATTTTTATTATATAGAATGCGATGATCCCCGAGTAGCGGGGGTAACATGTATGCTCGGGTATCAAACTATGTAATATAAGTAGATGTAGTGAACAAGCGTTGGAGCTAGAAACGTGTGCAACTTTTGACCAATTAGAAGTATTAAGACGTTTCTAAATTCTTGAATTTCATGTTGGATACCTGGGACTACTTTAAACCGTTTATTATAAAACGGCTGTCTAGCATTTCAATTAGACAAATTATTGGAAAAACCGAAATAAACCGGTTTTTAAAGACGTGTAACCGGTAACCGAAACCGTAAAAAGTAAAACCGTAAAAAACCGAAACGAAACCGTTATCAACAGGAAGCGGTAACCGTAACCGTAACCGAAACGTTATATTTTTCGGTTTGAGTCC
>JAZHYW010014611.1:0-22500 GCA_037355805.1 Ixodes ricinus
GCTGATTCAGTTACGTATTACTGGCAACAACGCATGGAGAACGAGTCCGGTCAAGGAGCCTGGAAAATTAGGGAAAGAGGGTATAGCGTTGACTAGCTCCCGGGCTGCCTTTTCTCATCCTCTCGCCGTCTGGCTCCGTCGTTTGCTACACCAACGCTTTGTCGGAACCTATATATCGTTTGCGGACCCAAACAACGGGGATTCGGTGAGAGCTGCACGTCATCAGCGTAAGGGCCCGTTCCCACTCTTTTTTGCAGCCGAGTACGACCATGGAGAGAGCCGAGATCTCGTTGAAACCTTAAAATTTCTTAGGGACGAGAGAACACACTGGCACGCTGGCGCCATCTATGCGGTGTTAGAGGCGGGGTTTATGCCGCACGTCCGGGAGCTTCCTGCTCGGTGACGACGACCATTCCCCGAAGTGAAGAACCCAGGGGTCCAGTGGAGGTGGGAGAATTGGTAACGTAACGAACGGTTTAATTACATGGTTGCGATGCAGTCGTCAAATCCGAGAGAACTCCTGGAGCAGCCTCGCGCTCCGCCTTATATAGGGTCCGTTTTCTCCCTCACTCCCCGCCAGGGCAGCAGGTGCGCAGCAGCAACCCGCCGTCCGAGTGCGTCGTAGCAAAGTCCGCCGCGTCGTAGCCAGAAGTGCGTCGTAGCCATGGTCCTCCGCAATTAGGTCATGCCTCTCTCCCTTTCCTGAGCGCGCACAAGCCCCACGCACGCACACACGTCCCGTTGACGTCACGGACTCGTCGAGACCTGTCTCCGCAGTTAGGCCCGGCCTCCTCTCCCTTCCGGAGCGCACCAAGCCGCACGCACGCACACACGTCCCGTTGACGTCACGGGCGTGTCGAGACCCGTCTCCGCAGGCGCAGACACGTAGGCGCCGGTTCCGTACTCCTCGAGACTCGTTTCGCGTAGGCCCCGTCCAGCAGGCGCACGTTCCTGGACTAGATCGATGACTCGTTTCCGCCGGGTACGAAACTCAGAAGAAAGGTCGCCGAAGGTTCCATCTTTGCGCGATGATCCACAACCGCATTTCACAAGAGCGAAGGTTTGCGGGATTTCCGAGGTCAAATGCGCGTAATACATATAAAGGTTCGTTTATACACCGTTGCCAAAAGTTTTTCGAGCCAAGAAAGAGGATAATTCGCAGAGAGAAATGGAAAATATGCCGGACCGCCAAGTTTACACGCTAGCTCCTGCCAGATAAACGCCAGTGTCTATCTATCTCGTTGTAAGAGGTTTTAAGTAACCCAGTTTTAAGAGGTCGCAAGAGTGTGGACGGGCCTTAAGTTACGATGAATAACGTATTGAAATAAGTGAATAACTTCACCTGTCGCGATGCGTTTACGCTGCCACATGTATTGTTTTGGTTTAGTTTCATAATGACAACCATGGCTGCTGGCGGTCGCGTAGGCGCAACGAGAAAGCGCGTGATCTTTACCAAGGGTTCCCAAAATCCTCTGCCGTCGTGGCGCTGTACGTATTGCTACAGGTCTATATTGTATACAGTGTCTCGGAAGGGAGTATCATATTAGTTATAGATTTGCCAGCTTGTTGGTGTTTTTTGCGCACGCAACTTTGCAGTATTTTTCATATAGAGGGCGTAAATTTTGAAGGGGTCCATACCTGCGTTCTGGAGTGTGCCTTTTGATTTTTTTACAGGGTGTTTCAGATAACCTGCACCAAACTTCTAAAAAAGGAAGCTCTTTGCGTGAGTGAAAGCAACTCTATGTTGTTCGCTAACGTATCACAAAAGTGCGAGACTTTTTTTTACGCATGATTAATAATATAATAATTATAAGTTTGTTTTCATCCTTAATTGAGGGTGGTGGTCGAGGAAAAAAGCTGTCGTTTACAGCTTGACGTGTCCTCGAACGCCTGCAAGGCGCGGAGGCAGCCGCAAGAATAGAGGCAAACAAAACAAAAATACGAACAGAATACGCATACATATATGTAATCACATTTCAAAATATGGGACACTGGATACAGCCCCATTGCTTTTTCTGCATCAAATGTATACTTTTCAGGTTTGTTGCAGTTGACGTGCCCCAAACTACATGACAATAATTTAGGTGAAAGTAGAATAAAACGGTATATATTAAACATTTCACCTGTTCTGGTCAAATATAATGGTGGCGGTTTAATGCACCCAAAATTGATGATACTTTTGAAGTAAGGCAAGTAATATGATTGTCCCATAACATAATTTCTGAGAAAGTCACGCCTGAAAGCTTAAAATTATTTACTATCCAAATTTTGGCCAAGTTAAAAAAAAAAGTCTTACGTGGTATTAAACAATCAAATTTTTTAGACAAATAAGGACCGCTTTCGTTTTCTTAGCGTTTATTTGTAATGAATTAATTCGACTTCATGTTTCTAACCAAAACAAAGCGAGACCTGACATGCCAAATAACATGTCAGCATTTCTGGTTGAAAGAAGTAAACTTGTACCGTCAGCATAGTTAATGAATTTTGTGTTTGCATTTTTATTTAGAATATCAATATTAAAAAGAAAATGACCTCATATACTACCTTGTGGTTATTTAAAGAGTTAAGACTAATTAGCTAACTCTTTAACCGTTCGTTTAAAGGCCGAGGTGTGAATTCGAAAGTTGTAGAGCGCGTTAAGAACACCCAATTAAGGTGTTTGTAAACATAATGTTGTGTGTTTGTGTATACAGCCTAGAACTTGGTCTGCCTCGAAGGGGCGACGAGTCTCCCAGCTGTAGATGAGCAATTTAGCCTGTGCAGTACAACTGCTAGCCTGGGGTCTTTAACGTGCATCACGCAGAAGTGATACACGACCGCACGCCGGTATGTTGCTCATCCAGATCGAAACGGGCAGGGTGAGGGTTGAACCCAGGATACCTGGGTAAGGTGTTCTAGAATGGGGACGTGTGCCGCTCGGCGGCCGTGAAAGGTGGTTCTCCTTTGAACCCGTTCGCATTTCTACCTTCTCGTTTTTACCTTCTCATTTCAACCCAGCGCAAAACAACTTTCGCTTTTCTGCCTTTCTCACTTAAACCTTTCTCAAAACATACTTTCGCGTTTTGACCACTCTCAAAACTACTGTTCTCATTTTAACCTTTCTCCTTTCAAACTTTCTCGAAACATACTTTCTGGTTTTGACCATTCTCAAAGATACCTTTTCTCATTTTTACCTTTTTTATTTCAAACTTACTAAAACATAATTTCTGGCTTTGACCATTCTCAAAACGACTTTTCTCATTTTAACCAGGTACGTGATCGGGCTAAGGAAAAGCAATAATTCCAGCATACACTCACGGGAAACCTAAATAAAAGAACCAATGACATTAAGAACTCCAGCACCTGAAGCTTTATTGCGCCTTAAAACTAGGGCTGGGCGTGGATTAAGAAATTTAACCCAATTAATCTCCACCGTTTAATTGATTGATTAATCGATCAATCGGCCTCATTCATTTTCATACAAAATATTAAAAAAAAACTTTTTTTTGTGTTGAATTTGTGACAAATGGCGGAATATACCATTTGTATTTTGAATCAGCCTCCATATGTAGTTAGGAACAGTTCAAAGACACTCACGCTTACAGGTTATTACTTCAGCTGCATGAGGAAAAGAGGTTCGTTGATATTTTCCGATAAGAGCAACCTCCCTCGATTGTTCACAATAGTCTCTGATGCGCTAGACGGACACTCGAACGGCGTTCAAATGGGCGAGACACGTGCCACCTACTGCAATTGTCTTCAGTTACAAATCTCGCTCCCACAGTTTACTTTAGGCTAAACTTTAGCCTAAAGTTTGCCCTTCATACAGGTGTACTCGTCCACGTCTGCGTGGAGAAAGCGCTGAGTTTTTACCTTTTTAGGTTCGTCAAATATTTACCGATTTGATTAAAAAAATTAATCGCGATTAAATCATTAGTCGAATAATCGGTAGGTTAATCGATCAATTTCCCAGCCCTACTTGAAATGCATCTTGGAGAATGACATCTAGAGGTCATGCCAATCCACGGCATGACGGACGACTCATAGGCAAATACACAATGATCGTAAATCTGTAGGACCACTCCGACACCGGTTGTAAATAATTTGATAACCTCACAGGGCATGCCAGATGAGCATAATTTGCATCCGATGATTCACGACCGAAACGAAGAAAAAAGCTGTGCCTGGTAAGAAAGCCCTCAAGCCACGCAACAACCGTACCTGCACATTTCAAGAAAAAAAAAAAACGCCGCAGCTCCCAACGTTTGTTTGCGTTATGGCGTGCACGCCCCCAGCATTGGAACAATGAACAGCCCCCAGCGTAGACGTGATAATCTCAAAGGGTATGCATATAATACTCGCATTCTCGACGTGGCCACCGAGCCCGAATTAACCCAACATCATGATCTCGGAATCTTTCTGCGGTACTTACAATCAATAACACATGACGAGCACAATGATCCATCCGCTCCGCAAAACGACAAATTAACGACATCAACAGCGCCAGAGGAGAAATTAAGTACCAGCGCTAGCACTTTTCAAACCACGCCATCATGTCACCATGTGCCCAGGTAGCTACGTCGACAGACTCGGGGCGGCACGCAGGCATAAGGAAAATTGTTTCATGGGCTATGCACGATATGGTGCCAATTTGCAGCATCTATGTACCCACGTTCGCTTCATCTTCAACCTTCATCCTCAACTGCTCATCCTTCTTTGTGTACCTCACTGCCCTTTGTTCAAATACGGTGATAAAATGAGAACGGGTTCAAATGAAAAAGGGTCGATACGCGAAAGGTTAGAACGCGAAGGGCGTTTTGCGAATGGGTTCAAACGAGAAGGAGTTCAGATCAGAATGGGTTCAAATGAGAAGGTATAAACAAGAAAGGATTGAAACGCGAAAGGTTAGAACGCGAAGGGCGTTTTGCGAATGGGTTCAAACGAGAAGGGTTTAGATCAGAATAGGTTCAAATGAGAAGGGTATAAACGAGAAAGGGTTGGAAACGCGAAAGGTTGAGAACGCGAAGGGCGCCTGCGAATGGGTTCAAACGAGAAGGGTTCAGATCAGAATGGGTTCAAATGAGAAGGGTATAAACGAGAAGAGGTTGAAACGCGAAAGGTTAGAACGCGAAGGGCGTTTTGCGAATGCAGTTCAAACGAGAAGGGTTTAGATCAGAATGGGTTCAAATAGAGAAGGGTATAAACGAGAAAGGGTTGAAACGCGAAAGGTTAGAACGCGAAGGGCGTTTTGCGAATGGGTTCAAACGAGAAGGGTTTAGATCAGAATGGGTTCAAATGAGAAGGGTATAAACGAGAAAGGGTTCAAACGCGAAAGGTTAGAACGCGAAGGGCGTTTTGCGAATGGGTTCAAACGAGAAGGGTTCAGATCAGAATGGGTTCAAATGAGAAGGGTATAAACGAGAAAGGGTTGAAACGCGAAAGGTTAGAACGCGAAGGGCGTTTTGCGAATGGGTTCAAACGAGAAGGGTTCAGATCAGAATGGGTTGTTTCGAGATACACCCGCCGTGAGTGTGTCGCGGTGTGGAAGCGCGCCGGCAAGGGCGCTGTGGGGCAATGCGCGGTCATCCGACGGCTGACAAATGCCTGGCGGTCGCAGCAGAGAGGCTTTGCTTAACGTGAAAATGGTCGCAACTTCCGTTTTTTTTTGTCTGCTTGGTTGTGAGAAAGAATAAATTCAGCCTATATCACACCCTTGTAAAAAATCGTGACTTGCGCGAGTGATGAAGCTTGTATTCAAAGCTTAAATGCCGTTTGAGAGCGGTAAATAAGTTACATATTCTCGCTTTTTTTTTCTTTTTCGTTTTGCTGTTATAGAAGAAGAATTGTCTATTCCACCTTACATACCAGCATTAAGAGGGTGAAGTATGAGTATAGTATGAAAGGCTTACCTCTGCACCAAAGCTCTCTTAAATATATTTTTCGGCAGCTGTACATTTTGCACACCTTAAGATACCTAGGTTTTGTTCTGGTGACAATACATCTTTCTCGTGTAGCATGGATCAATAAAACCCAGCTTTTCTTGACTTCTGTATTCTTAGCCAAAGCTTATACATCAGGAAATGTCTGAATCGATTTCATCTAGTCAGCAGGCATCATATGAAAATAAACACCAAGACCGGCAAGATAACAATTGCAACTTCGCCTGCTGTCTTTATTGAAGATCAATCCCACTTGGCGAAATTTGTTTTCTCTAACATGTCACACAAATCACAAGTTCTTCTTAAATTTTTTTTCTCTGCATCAACTTTATTTTTTTATTTTTTTTTTCAGAAAGAAATGAAATCGCGTGACACAGTAGCATTTTCTCTTGGAATTCGACGATTCCATTCCGCGAACAAAGAGGCGCCGCTTGGCGTCGGAAACAAGGAGTGTTTCTCTTTGTTTATGTTGTAACCAGACATGTGCACGTTGCCCCCAAAATTCACCAAATACCGTTACTCGTTCCTAGCTCTAAAAGTAACTAAATACGTTTCTCGTTACCTATTTTCAGAAGGAACGCGTTACTTTACCTCGAAAGTAGTCAGTTACTTTTCTCGTTACTTTGACGGCCAAATACACAACTGCTTTTGTTTTACGGTTTATAGTTTTCTTTTCAGTAGTGGTTGCACTTAAGTAGTAGGTGCCTTTTGAAGGCTTCATCAGTTATGTATCCCCTCTTCCTTGAGAATACATCTCCGGCGACGCTCAAGAGTCATTCTACTGACGCGCTCGAAGGAACGGGCGGCAGTGTTGCACGAGCTGATGAATCTGGGATTCTCTTCTCTCTGCTTCTAAAGTTTGAGGTTCACAATGAGTTCTGTGCCTTCCCGTGTTGGCAACCTCCGGGCTTACATTCAGTCTGCACACGATTCTAGGAGCTTCAACCAACGAACTTTATTCCGTTCGCTGAGTGAAAGACATTCCCAACTGTAGAGTTCGACTGACGTGTTCAGCGATCAACGTTGCTATGCGGAGAGCAAGTCGCCTGCTTCTTGCGCAAGTGTTGCGGTGACGTCAGGACGACGCCGAGTTCTGATTGGCAGACATAACAAAACCTGAGACACCGGGAAAAGGAAAAGGAGGACGACACACACAACGGCTCGATTGTGTGTGTCGTTTTGTCTTCTTCCGGTGTCTCGGGTTTTGTTATGTCTGCAATTCACCACCAGCTTGCCTGTACTTTTACTCTTCTCTGATTGGCTTTGATAGAAAGGATAGTGGATAGACGTCAATGTTGGATGCCTTAAGGTCTACCCACTATTTTGTTTTCAATCAGCTAATAAGTGCTCGGCGGTCTGACATCATTGCAACCCCTGAGCAAAAAGCAGACGAACCTGCCCTCCGCATACTGTCCTACTGTTTAGTTGTTTCTCGGGTTGCTCATCTGCGTTTGTCGCAATAGAGTCAGGTTAGAATTACAACAAGGCTGTTTTAACAGTGTTGTATTTTACTCCTCGAAAGTAACAAAATACCGTTGCTCGTTACTTCGCTTAAAAGTAACTGAGTACGTTACTCGTTCCTTAAAAGGCACGAGTAACGTAATTAAATAGGTTACTCGTCACAGAAAAAAGTAACTGTAGGTAGAAGTCACTCGTTAGTAACTTCTACCTACAGTGAGTGACGCGTTACAAAGTGTTTTCAAAAAAAAAAATTAGTTTTTTACCGCAAAAATAAACTACGCATTGTTGATCGCTTATTCTCCGCCCAAAGGTTGCGCTAGAGGTCCAAATCAGATGCCAAAGATTCAGCAGGAACCGATATTTTATTAAAAAATTATGAGTGAGTTCCTGAAAATTTCAATGGGGAAATGGTGACCGCCGGAGCTTTCGAATACGTGGAGCTCTATGGCACCAGAAACCGAAAACTGGCGAGAAATGGGTCCCATTTTCCCACTGAAATTTTCAAAACATCCCATAACTTTTGAATAAGATACTGCTTCCTGCTGAAACTTTGGAATCTGGTTGTGAACTCTAGCTCTACCTTTGGGCGAAGAATGAGCGTTCGGCAATGCGCAGTTTATTTTTGCGGTAACAGAAACCCTGTAAAGTTTTTTCGGGGACACCCTGTACAGGTACCCCTGCGCAGTAAGTGAAGTGATTAGCACGTTCCTAAATCTTAAATATAGCCGATCCCAGGACATAAATTGATTGCAAATTAAACCCATCAAATATGTCATAGATATAATTGCTGCTCCTCTCACGTACATTTTAACCTCGTTTTAACGACCAATGTTTTTGCAAAATAAATGCAAAATGCAAAATTAACGGTGCTGCACAAAGGTGGTGACAAAAACACCTTACTGACTATAGGCCAATATCAATTTTGCCGGTATACTGTCTAAGGGTATTGAGAAAATAATTAATTCAGGACTAACCAACTTTCTTAACAAACACAATATTCTATCTAACTCAAAATTTGTCTTTTCGTAAATACAGGTCAACAGAAACCGCATTGTTAACACAAAAAGAACTAATTGTTGAAGCATTTGAGACAAAAAAAAACTCGTGCTTCGAATATTTATTGACCTCACTAAGGCGTTTGACCACATAAACCTTAATATACTAAACCTTAAACGTCATGCTTATGATATTAAAGGAAGTGCAGCCTTATTAATCCAATTTTATTTGAAGCATTGGTCTGAATGCGTTTGTATCAACTCTTCTTTTAGAGCGCAGTTCTTAGGTGCCCGTTTCCGGCTTGAGCGGCGTCGCCGTCGCCGTCGGCGTCGGCGTAACCGTAAGGCCCCGTGACCCCCGGTCGCGTGCCCCCCAGGTAACGTGACCCCCCCCCCCCTGCCTTCCCCTCCTCCTCAAGAGCTGCGCTCTAATTCGGCGTTACAGGGAGTTGTAAACGGCTTTCATTTTTTTTCTCCACTTGAGACTATTAAAACAGGTGTGCCTCAGGGCAGCATATTAGGCCCTCTTCTCTTCATACTTTACATTAATGACGTTTTTAACATAATGACATCAGCAAAAATAAGCCTACGCCGATGATATGATTTTTCCTATTACAACAAGTTTCCAACGGACCGGAAATTGAAGAATGTGTGGGTGAACGCTGTTCGACGAGTGGACTTTGGACTTCGGCTTTTACGCGCCCGAGGAAAAAGGAACGAAAAAACAGACGTGTAGAGCCCAGCACAGGTGTGTTCGGGCGCCGCAGCCTGCGCCGGAGAGTCTCAAAGCTTCGTGTCTGGGACTGACCCTCAGCGCGAAAGCAAAAGGGCCCCCAGTACTGTACGTCACTGGCAGCGCGGGTAGAGCAACGCCGCTCCATCCACGGAGCCCCGATGACAATTGAGGCCTAGGGACGAGTACGGAAGACCGCACACACGGCGACAGGCGCCGAGTACGGCACCGAACGAGTTCACTCGTTTTCCAGTCGCTAGCTTCTGGGTATACAAGCGACGAGTACGGCATAGCGCACGCACAGCGGCGGCCTCCGAGTACGGCACCGTACGAGTTCACGGGTTTTCGAGTCGCTAGCTTTTGGGTATACGCACTAACTCTTCCTACATATGCTGGATAACTACCACGTGTAGTTATCCAGCAAACTGAAACAAAATCAACTTACCTCATATTAGCGGCGAGATGTTTTGGTGGCGCCCTCCTATGGTTACCCCTTGTGACGTCATTACCTTGCGAACAACAAGTTCGATGGTGTTTGTAAATAGCATGGTGGAAGCTTGAAATCATTGCGCTCTCAAAGAAACACTGCCAACACCGTCAAAATTGAAGTTCTTTCATTCCTCTTATTCCGTCGATGATAAATCCCCTTTCCGACGTCATAGTCAGCGTTCGGCCAATCGTGGAAGGCCGACCACAGCGACGCTTTCGGTCGCGCACGGGGCTAATATTTAGACGGCTAGCGCAACAGAGGTAGGTGCCACTCGGCCTACGTACTTGTTGAACGAGAACAATCCTGACTTCACGTTCACATAGCGACTGATTTCCGGTGTTGCCGGGGCCTCGAGCGGCTGGTTTCAGTTTTGTTGGCCGCGCCCCAAACAAAACTTTGAGGCGTCGATATCTTTAAAACTACGCACAATAACGAGAAAAAAATTACACCTTGTAATTCAGGGACGTTGACTGCACTAAAAACAGTCCTAATCCCAATATCGAAAGTATGAACCGGAGTTGCCCTTTAAGTCCGTGCTGCGGAGCGCGAGAGTTTGGCGCTCCTTTCAGTAAACGGACAGGAGTGCCACCGGAGACTGACACTCGAGTGCGCTCTTCGTGCACCGAGAATTTCTCGGAGCGCAATTGGCTTCTTCATGCTCCGTGACGTCATGTAAACAAACAAGATGGCTGCGCTGCTGTTGAGACCGTGGCGGTGGCGTCTACGCTCAAACTCTTCACGCGGCAGCCGCCGCTCTTGCCACTACAACTCTCTAGAATACCGCACTTAGGGTGATGGCATCTATACCTCGTTTCACCTTATGTTGTACCGCAGCGAAGGCTAGAAGCGCTAGCTCATAGTGTTGGCAGCCGCTCTTAAGTCACGAGAGCTTTTGCCGCCGAGATGTGCCCCAGAGCAAGGAGCTCGCGCTTGTAGCCTTTCCTGCAGTACATCATAAGGTGAAACAGAGTATTGGCGACGTGCGCGATCGAAAGCGTCGCTGTGGTCGGCCGGCCATGATTGGCCGAATGCTAACTATGACGTCAGGAAAGGATTTCTCATCGACGGAAATAAGAGCAATGTAAGAACTTCAATTTTGATGGTGTTGGCAGTGTCGCTTTGAGAGGGTAACGATTTGAAGCCTCCACAATGGTCGTTGCAAACACCATCGAACTTGTTGTTCGCAAGGTAATGACGTCACGAAAGGAAGCCATGGGAGGGCGCCATCAAAACATCTCGCCGCTAATAGCGGGGGATCGGTGGCCGAGTGGGTTTATCGCACACCAGCTCGGAGCACGTGGAGCGAAAGCTCGCGCTGCAGAACCCAGGGATCCTGGGCTCAATTCCCACCACTGGCGGTTTCGATTTGGATGAGCATTGTACCGGCGTGCGGCCGTGTATCACCACTGCGTGGTGCACGTTAAAGACCCCAGGCTAGCGGTTGCACTGCACTGGCTAAATTGCTCATCTACAGCGAGTGACTCGTTGCAACTTTGAAATGGTTGACCAACTACAAGCTTTATAAATATCCACAGAACCCCAATTATTTTATGATATCTAGCCATTTTGTTCCGAACGCTTTTTTTTCTTTTTTTAAGCTTGTAAAAGAGCGTTTTCCTGAGCACGCTCTTGGAGCTGACTCTGCTACGAGCGTAAAAAAAATGAACTAATAATAATATATATATTAAAAAAAAAACGTAAAACATGTGCTCTCAGCATGTACTTTTTGTTTACAGTATTTAGTTAAGGTAAAACAAAATAAATGCCGGCTAAAACAAAAGTACAATCTAAAATCAGTATAAATGTTGTTGGCTGTATTCAGCACAAAACAGTCCAATCCGTAGCACTCTGCGCGTCGACTGTCTGTCTCCGAAGGTTGAGGCCTTCAACTATGCCGAAGCTGAGACGAACGCAATCGGCCATACTCTGCGAGCAGCTGCTCTACAGGGTGTCTCAAAAGAAAATTTACACGGTCTTTTACCGCAAAAATAAACTAGGCATCGCCGAACGCTCATTCTTCGCCCAAAGGTAGCGCTAGAGGTCACAACCAGATGCCAAAGTTTCAGCCCGATCCGATAACTTAATCAAAAGTTATAAGTGATTTTCCGAAAATTTCAATGGGAAAATGGCGGCCGACGGAGTTTTCAAACACATGGGGCTCTATGGCACCAGAAACCGAAAACGGGCAAAAATGGGCTCCATTTTCCCATTGAAATTTTCAGAAAATCACTTATAACTTTTGATTAAGTTATCGGATCGGGCTGAAACTTTGGCATCTGGTTGTGACCTTTAGCTCTACATTTGGACGGAGAATGAGCGTTCGGCGATGCCTAGTTTATTTTTGGGGTAAGAAAGACCGTGTAAATTTTCTTTTGTGACACCCTGTATATAGATCGGAGCTGGAGGGACTTCGAAGCCTTGCAAGACCAGTTCTAGAGCTACGGGTTTCGTGCCACAAACGAAATCACAATCGGAGCATCGGAGTAGCGAAACGTTGCTATGTCAACAGTTACCGCGCTTTTTTCAGCTAAGGAATGGCCAGAATCCGAAGACGATCTTTAAAATGAGGTGAGCCAAACGCTCATTCTTTGTGACTTCAGCGAGATAAAGCGAAGAGAAAGCCGGCTGCACCATTCACTGGCAATGAACGCGGCTAATACTGCAGCGACCATGACGAATTCGCTCTGAAGCAAGCGGAAAGAGTGCCGCCATTTTTGCCGACGCAACCCGACCCCAAGAAAATAGGGGCCCCACGCTATCTTTCGAATTTTGTGTTAGGGGCGAGCGCCAAGCCAAAACCCAAAACTCAGTTTGGGTTCGGCGCATGCGCACTGGAAGGCCCCTATTTCATTGGGGCCTCCAAGATTTGGGGACCCCAATTCTAAAACTCTCTAATGAAGGCACTGTTTGCTTCGCGGGCGTGGTGGAAAGAGGCGGAATACGCCGGAGCCCCGAGCACAGGACAGTGCACCTTGGTAGTGTAGGGCCCTCCACGGTGAAGAGGAAGGTCTTCGATTTTCCTAGGCGCCGGAGACAGGTCGTCTGTGAAGTTCAGTGGTACCCCGTGAATCACACCCCTGGCATTGAATGGGTCATTGACGACGTAGGAGCTTGTGTCTTGCATCTTCTCGTGCATGATGATTTGCTGGATGGCGAAGAGTTTTTGAGCTGCCGATGCTTGGTATGTGTCGATTGCCAGTAGGTTCTGTGGCGTTCTCAGCTTGATGTATGTGTCGGAGCGTTCTCGCTTTGTGAGAACTACAGCGTGCTGTATAGTCTGGCTGAGGAAGGCAAATTAAAAGGGGGCGAGGTTGGTGTTGTCAGTAAGTTTCATTATAAGCGTGGCTCATTTAGTGGCTCATGCCTATGCCTTTGCCTTTTAGTGTTAGCACACGTGGCTCGCGTGAGGCGTGTGGTGTAGATCGCGATAGGTGTCGACATCGGCTCATCGGCAGTACAGAGCCATATATGAGAGTTTGGCCATTCATTGAAAAGTATAGGAGACAAATAAGGAGGTGCCATTGGCCGAGAGCGGGCTGGGCGTGTTCCAATGCGTCTTCCCGGTTTCGAATGTGGCTAGCCAGAAGCCGCGAATTATACCCTGGCGGTGGTCGCGAGAAACAAAATTAAGAAATACGTCGGAGTAACTCTTAATGACTGAAAATATGGTGCACGCAATTTTTCGATCACGTCTTGCAAAATCAAAATCTAGGAGAGCGATTGACGTGATCCGTAGACCAGGTGCCGAGGGCCGGGAAAATGCCATCTGAACGGCCAGCTAGACTCCGACCGAGTAAAACAGAGTTCGAGAGGCACATTCGATTCTTACATATTTTTTCATGATCATAATCGAAGCATCACGTATACAATATTTTCAACCGTGAAGAGTTACTCCATCTAACTTTTACGCACTTACTAAAAGTGTTTCTCGCTACCACCGCTAGGGATTATTTTCGGCTTCTATCTGCGTCTTGAGCCCACCCTGGCTCTGCCCACTCCTCCCATTGACCATACTCTCGTATATACGGCTCTGCGGCAGCAGAGTCAGTACTGTGATGGTTGCGCGCGTGCACCGGGCGCGCGTGCACGTGTGGTGGCACGTGCGGACTGCAGCGACTTCCTGCTGCCCTGTCAGTTGCAGCACCACGATTGGTGACACTACGCGCAGCCTCACAAGTTCCCATTGTCGAGTCGCTGCAGTCCAAACACTACTCCGTATTCTAGTACACTGTACCTTTGCTGCGGGTCTAGGAGAACTCGTCACAAGCCAACTTGTCACAGCCAACTCGTCATAGGGGAACTGGTCACAGCGGCCATCTCGTCATAGGCCATCTCGTGCACGGGAACTCGTAACGGCGGGAACTCGTAACGGCGGAGAACTGGACTTTTGTCAATTTCGTCAAGATTTGTTTGTCGCAGGATGCGCCTCCGAGGCTTCAATTTTATAATAGGTCATATTCGTTCTTCTACTAGTTACAAATTATAACAAGTAGAAAAACGAATAGGTGGTATTGGACTTAGGGCTCTCTGTTCAGCCCTATGTGGCTATTCGCTTCTGTTCAAGCAAATGGGGTCTGCATGGCTGACGAGTATACCAATTTGACTGCACCCTTCCGGAAACGTGGTGCATTTAATGCGCACAAAGCAGCAGGGATTTTGAACATGACGAAAACTATAAAAACATCAATCAAAACTTCGTTTATTTGCAAATTGTGACAAATCGTTTGCTGGGAAGGAATGTCCCGAGTTGACTTACAGCCGTACATTGCGTGCGATGCATTTAAGTGTCGAGAGCGGCCGAGCTGCGTCGTGATCATACAAGATTCGTGAGATGCGCTCATTGAGGACCCGGTACTTTGCTGCCATGCCGGAGGGAGGTTGACCAGCGTCCAGCTGCGCGATCTTCATTTCTTGCAAAGACTGCTCTCTCTGCAGGCATCCAAGGAACGACCATAGGTTAGGCCTGCTGCAGTTGATGTTTGTCTGGAAAGAGTCATAGTGGTTAGCGGCTAAAGCTCAACAAATGAAAAAGGTTGCTCAGCGTATAGCAATGGCACAAACCTGGAAGCTGCGGTGCCAAGCTTCGGCGGCGTTGTTTGTGCGTGGAAGGCCCTCCAGGACAGATGCGTGGACAGACCAGACACTTGTCGGGAACATAGCAGACAACAATCCGTTCCGTCGACGACGTCCGATGTACGTGTCTTCGAAGTAGAGTGCAAGAGGCATCGCGTCCGTTGAAAACAATGCCAC
This sequence comes from Ixodes ricinus, assembly GCA_037355805.1. Taxonomy (NCBI): domain Eukaryota; kingdom Metazoa; phylum Arthropoda; class Arachnida; order Ixodida; family Ixodidae; genus Ixodes; species Ixodes ricinus. The sequence goes on from JAZHYW010014611.1 coordinate 14,848, forward strand.
GAGGTCCTCGAAGGCGTCTGGAACCTCTGCAGGTGGCAGAAATGCCAAGGCAGGCAGCATCCTCACCTGCGATTGCGTACGAATTTTAATATATTCATTAGTATAGTAATTATACCACGCAGTCGAATGTCCGAACTTACCAAAACCGCGAAATCTTCGTCTGTTCCGTAGCGTGTCTGGAAGCCAAGCTTGCACAGTTTGCGATACACGGCCTGGCATAAGTGGAAGAAACACCCTTGAACACGCGCTTGCGGGAAAATGTTGCCAGTGGCGATGATAGCGGCGGACTCAAAGTCACAATACACCAGCTCCACCGCAGGCTGTGTCAGAAGACTTGAAAGTACTGCAAAAAGCCTGGAAAAGTGTCGGTTGTATTAATCAGCCGCATGATTTTACCAAGTTCCAATTTCAGAACTAGTCCTAGTACAAATCATACCTTTGATAGGTCTCTTCGGTCTTGTTTGGCAGGAGAGCGTACACCAAAGGAATGACCGCGTCTTTGTACATTCCATGCACGGTGTACACTTGGAAAAAATGGATGGCGTAACTTTAAACGTTCCGTCCATAAACCAAGCTTTGGACCTCGACAAACAATCAAGGTTGCGTTGAGTGGCAAAAACTAAGATGCGGTTGCGGTCGCCAAATCCGCTATCGTGGGCGACGAAGGCTTCTTGCTTGAGAGAAACCTGCAAACAGAAAACCAATTAATGCTTGCACTCCAAGTGAAGACAGACAAAGGCGAAATTAGCACAGTGCTTTTTAAGACTAAAAGGTGACAACAAATTTCTTTACCGTGTATTCGCCTGGATAGGACGACATCCTCGCGAGTTGCAGGAACGGAGTATGGGTTGCAACTCTGCTGCCGCTTGTTTCCTTATGGTTCGGCGCAGCGTGCTTGTGGGTGGCATTTGCGAAGCCGTGTGTTCGCTCACACTCGCTGCCGCATCGAGCAGGATCTGCTGGGGTCCTTGAGTTCCTTCAACTTCAGAAAATTAAAACAGTAAATGGTTACATCAAATTTATGCTGTTAAAACGTGACCGATAGTGAAGAAACAAAAACGAAGTGACTTACCAGCTTTTTCTTTCATGGTATTCCGGACTTTTAGAAGATTGATGGTGGTTGGATCTCCCGGATGAGAGTGCTCCCCTGTTCTCCTGGTGATACGGGAAATCATCTTGTCCGTGGTGATTTTAGCCTTGCAGCCTTTTCTATTTCTACAGATCCAGTACGAAGTCTCGGAGTCTTCTCGGCTACACGTATATGAATAGCCTTCGTACAGCAGCATAGTTGCTCCGCGCTGGGTTTTCGTTAGCTCCATCGTACAGCCTGCCGGTGTTCAGTCTGGCAGTTAGCTTATTTCTTTCTATATGTATATATACCTTCAAGCCAGCGTTCTACCGAGTGCACACTTCGGTTTCCCGGATTTGAAGCGGTAAACAACAAAAAAAGCATTTCTTCTTCTGAACCTTATCACCCCCTTACAAAAGTCTGCCCTCTAAAAGGAATTCTGAAAAGTGCTTACAATCAGAAAATAGGGGTCACTTGGAAAGACTTCCTTCTTTTGAACCTTGGCATCCCCCTTACAAAAATCTGCCCTCTAAAAGGAACTCTGAAAAGTGGGTCACAGCGAAAGACAATACACCCTTGTGGGATGGTAGACTGTTTAGCGAACAAGATAAAAAAAGAAGTAAGAAATGTGACGAACGAACTGAAAACATTTGACGACTTTTCCTGTGACGAGAAGGTCATTGCGACCACTTTCCCTATTACGAGTTCACCTAGTACAAGATGCCCTCTTTGACCAGTTGACCTATGACAAGTTTTCCTGTGACAAGTTGGCTGTGACGAGTGGACCTGTTCCCCTTTGCTGCACACAACTCCTGAGATAAAGTATAAACAAACGGCACATAGCGTTCCATATTCGAACCTACCTAGTGAGGGTCTCGCGCTAATTTATTCTTATACAAAGAGGTTCTTGTTCGCGTGGTGGTGACAAACGAAACAGTTAACTGAGGGCCTGAAAGAATTTACTTGGAGTCGCGACGTTTCCGCAGTATAAATTGAAAAGTGGGCAAACAAAAACGCGTTCATGTTAGGGATGGGTTGTGCTGGGAGTACGGGAAGATAACGCAAAAACCAGTGCTTTCCAAACATAGCTGTCATTCAAAGCTCGTCAAGGCCGGAGTGGTCAAGTCACTAGTCAAAAATGCGTTGGATAGGTCGTGCACACATTACATGATTCAAGCAGTACAGAGACAGTGGAGGAGACTAGAAGATGCGGGGTATCAAGAGGCATTCATAAAAAGACAACTGTCCATAAATATCAAAGATGTGAAGAAAAAGCTAGAAGCAGGGAACCGGAGAGCTGTTATAACATATTATCATGAAATATCACACAACTTGAAGGCGTGTGCCAAGAAGTTTGGTGTCGAGACCGTTTTTACTACAGACTTCAAGTTGAGTAGACTGACGCCGTTTCAAAACGGACATAGAGGATGTCAAAAACAGCACCGTGAAAAGTCAGTATCTTGCGAAAAATGTGTAGTATATGAGATACCGTTGGCTTGTGGTTTCAAATATGTAGGTCAGACTTCAAGATGCATCAATGATAGACTAACTGAGCACAAACGGAACGTGAAAAACAAAGTGTCAAACTCGGAATTGGCTACACATATTCAGGAATGTAACGATTGTGAAGTTGACTGGTCAGGAACAGAGGTGCTAGACAGAGAATCTAACGACATGAAACGTGTAGTGAAAGAAACTATCAGAATAAATACGTCGGGAAATTGCGTAAGTCAAGCATCAATGCAGCTAGGAAGCCAGTCAAAAATGTTTCTCAAAATATAATATTTTTTTTTATGAAGCGTGCGGTTTTAGATTAGGTTTTGGACGGTTGCTGTTTTCTTTTGTTTCTGTTCAGACCGTCCTTACAGAGGACATTGATAAGGTCTTGAAACTAGAAGGTCTTTGTGGTTGTAATGGAAAGAGAAGCTATCTGTGTGCGTTGGCAGTAACCTTTTGTCGCGCTGTTGTTTGTCTGTTTTGTTCGGAATGTTTTTTGTCAAGAGGTCACTGTATGAAGTGTGAGTTTCTAGATTAGCTTTTAGAAGGTTTTTGTTCTTTTGTCTTTTGTTCAGAACGTCGGTACAGAGTACAATGGTTTACTCTTGCGGTTTAGAAGGTCTTTGTGGAAAGGGAGAAATGTATCGGTGAGAGGTGACGGTGACCTTGGGAGATGGCTATAAAAGCTGTGAACGGAATAAAATTTGTTAGCTGAGTTTGAGACGTTTGCCCTGTCCCCTTTTTTCTGTCTTACAATTTTTCTTCATTTTCCTTCCCAGTCTCAGGATTTTAAAACATCATGATCAACATACACCAGCTCGCCTGCACCTTGACAATTTTTCGTTAAAACCTATACACCAACTCATGTTTACAAACAAACCGGAGCGCCCGGAGCGCCCCTAGCGGACGCCACCGGCGCCGCGCATGCGCGATGGGGGTGTGGGCAACAAGCGCGCCAACGCCCATAAACAAACCATTGAAACGCGATGTTACCGGCGTCAGTGTGAGTCCCCCTGCCCTTTTTCGCAATCGAATTGTTGATTCTACGTCTTCCTGGCAATGTCTGACTACATGAGCAGCGTCAGCGAAATTAACGAGGCTCGTTACACCGCGAAACTTCGAGTGAATAATCTGACATGCGGCGATTCATTCCGCGTGGACGCTGCAGAATGTACGCTAAAGCCTGATTCACCTGATGAGATTTCGACTCGCAATTTTCAGTCGCGACGTCGCTCGGGCTGCAAAAAGCGCCGTAGCTGAGATGATCGACGTCGATACTGAAAATCACATGCAGAATCGGACCAAGTGAATCAGGCATAACAAGTCGGTGATGGCCGCTGGTAACAATAATCAACATCTCCATGTATCTACTGTTTACGAAGAGCCTGCTTACCAACCTTGAAATTTAAGTCTTTTGAGGCCTGCACTTACTTCTTATCGCAAGGACCGGGCCAACGTTTGGTCTACGGGCCGGCGTCGTCTAAGAGAGCAGACGACAAGCAGAAACGTTTGAAAGAGCAGACGACAGTTTGAACGATCAGGCGGCCGTTTGAACTTGAAGACGCACTGAACGTAGTCCGCAGGTGGTCCGCACAACTCGACGGTTTTCTGGCGTTCATGTTGGAACAAAACAAATAAATCTGATGACCACAAGCATCCGTGAATTCAACCCAAAGTGCTTCCCGACCAAGCAATCGTTGTCCGACGGCGTCTGCTTTTCCCTTTTCACGGCACATATCCAGATACTCGGACGAACCGAGCACGTGAAAACTGACCTTCAAACCTTTGTCGACACTTTTGGTACGGCCCCAGTCGCGGCGTTTTGACGAGAAGGCAGGTTTTTGTCTGATTCCTTTCAAAACAACGCAGGAATACACGTCTGGCATGGGGACTTCTGCCCACAGCCCCAGACCGGAAGTGCGACAGGCGCGCCACCACCGCGCCGTGACGTCACAGAGATGAGTTCGTGTATAGTCCGAAAAAAGAAAAGAAAGTAAAATGACAATTTTTTTTTTTTTTTTTGTTCTGACCTGTACACTTCGAGATGCGGCGAAAGTCGAGAAAATAAATTGGTAACAGCGGCGGTCATGGAGATCCATAGCTGATAAGTGCTGTGCCGATGAAGCGAAAGTCGAAAACAAAATTTTCTCTTTCTTTTTTTTGTGGGGGGGGGGGGGGGGAGATTGTGTTGATACCGGGAATAGGAACCAATTCGCTAACAGCCCTTTCAGAGGAAGCAAGCGTGAAACAAAGATATTGATTTCAGGAAGATTACGTTCCTTCCCGCCTGGCCCCATTTTGTTTTTTTCGTTAGCCGTCGGGGCCAGCGGTAACGGAAAGGTGAGTGTTATCGGCGCGGTGCAGTTGTCATGGTGACGACGAATTCTCCATACCTGACTGAGAGAAACTATACGCGTGCATTACCTTCGCAGCCGCACAGAATCATCAATCCTGCAGCTAAAGCGATCGGAGGGCGCAGGCCAGCCAGCTGGTTTAAGACTCGCATAGAAGGACGGTTCAAGGTCGCCGGGGAAATTTTTTTTCATGAGGGCAAATAAAAAATCTTAGAAGCACGAAACTATATAAGCTTTTTCGAAGTATTCTCCACGGGCGTCGGGGCACCACTGCCATCGTTCTTGGCAGCTGCCTGATTTCCTTGGGGTGGAAAGAAGTGGTAACCGGACAAAAGCTCACCGGACAAAAGCTCACCGGACAGAAGCTCACCGGACAAAAGCTCACCGGACAAAAGCTCACCCGTTTTTTGACAGACCCGGACAAAAGTTCACCCGTTTTTTGACAAACCCGGACAAAAGCTCACCTCGATTTTTTTTTTTGCTACCTGGGCAAAACATGGGCTGAAATAAAGTGCGGACGCGGTGAACATAGGACCATTTTTAGAAATACTTGAACCCCATCCACCATTGAGTTGCGAATTTTTAAAAATACTTTGAAAGAACGGGAGTTGGGCCTTTTGGAAAAGTACAAGACATGACCAATTTAGAAAACTGTGCGGGATTTTAGATAGGCTCGTGTTCCTTCCACCACAGCTTGTTCCACAAGAACTAACCACCAGGGAAACGTCTACCGGTGACATCGGCTACCTGCTGGACTATTTTGATTGCACGTATGTCAACGGCCGCTTCCGTTATGCTTCTGTTCCATCTGCGGCGGCACCCAGAGCGAATTCTTCCCTTCGCCTGAGTGTGCGCCGACGACGACTGGAGTTTCCCCCGGTACGGTGATATACGTACGACGCCACTGTTCAAGATAAATACCGGATGAAAAACACCTGCGAAGGATGGAGTACCGGGTTCCAGAAGCTCGTCAGCCACGCCCATCCTAGCGTCTTGAGGCTGATTGAATGCCTACAGCAAACTCAGGCGCTCGTTGCCACGGCATTGACACAAGCCCGGAAAGGTGAGCCCACAGTAAAGCGGGTGCGAAAAACAACTCTGCGCCTGCAGAATCGTTTTGGAAATATTTGCGAGGGCTTGCATGTACTGTACATCGAAATCTACCAAGACTGCTGGAGCTAGTAGGGGACTGCATTTGCTTCTAACCAATTGATAAATAAACTTGTTTCTATTAAAATCAACAAACCATGCGCCTGTCACATTTAATTTATCGTTGCCTTTTTGTGTCGCACGCATGCACCTAAGTTGTCCGCACTCGTGTAAAGACCTACATGAAATTTTCTCCTGGTGAGCTTTTTGTCCGGGTCTGTGAAAAAATGGGTGAGCTTTTGTCCGGGTCAGTGAAAAAATGGGTGAGCTTTTGTCCGGTGAGCTTTTGTCCGGTGAGCTTCTGTCCGGTGAGCTTTTGTCCGGTGAGCTTTTGTCCGGGATTCGAAAGAAGTGCAGCTGCGTGTCTGCAGTCGGGTCAGCGTAACCGTGCGATTCATTTGTTGCCGGTTGTTGCCCTTCGGAAAAACCGTTGATACCATTCGTACACTCTTGTATGTAATGTCGTTTATTTCCCATACTGCGCTTGCAACCTCCGGAGAAAATATTCAGCGGGTTTATCTTTCTCCTTCACCAGATATTTTATTGTGCACCTATGCTCCACAGCTACAGACACATTGCTCGCCGCTATGATAGCTGGAACTGCTGCGCATGTATCAATTACGTCGTTACAGGCGCTGTCTGATATTTAAGAAAATTTGCGTTAACGCCCTCCGCAAATTTCACCATGCTACGTTTGTTCAGCGATTTCTTATGAACCAAAGTCCCGGTCGGCCTTGAACGACCCTGGCAGTGACCCCGGAGCAAGGGGAAGAAAGGACAAACAAACACAAGACAGGAAATAACGGAGAAGATGCAGGCGAGCTGGTGAACTTTCAACGTCTCGAACAGCCGAGATTAGGAACAAAAAGTGGACAACACAAACACAGGTTTACATTTTGTTCATATAGTCTCGGGTGTTAAGATGTTGAAACACAAAAAAAAACATTTGGCATTTGTCTGTTCCTTCTTCCCCTTCCCTTGCTATGTCAGCCCTACAGACTTTTTTAATTTTAATTTCAGCGAATCTTAGGTTGTTACCTGCCACGCGAGTAGAGAATCTCCACATCGCCTATAGGAAATCGTGTTTAAACAAAACCAAAATGGCAGGGTATTCGACACGTCGGATAGTGCATAAAGCAAGACTGTGGATCATGAAATCGGATGGGACCATTCTAACGCTGCAACGTCGGTGATTTCTTTTACGGCCGCCCTTGTGGATGATTTTTAGGTTTCGACAGAGTTAGCATAACACCCCCGCAAGAAGTAAATCAAGTGACACTGTTAGCCCATACACAACATCGGCACCTTTTTTTAAAATTTGGGTTAGAAAGAGTACTGACGAGCGCTGACCTTTACGACTTAAAGGGGCCCTGAAATCTTATTTAAACGTCTAACGTTTTCGCGGTTTCCACAACATCTCTCGTGGTTCAGGCAACCCAGTGGGCACGGAGGGGTCACTAAATATCAGTGCGTCATATTTTAACCGGACGACACGGAAATCTCCTCCTACGGAGAAGCCCCGTGGTGCCGAACGCGCGCGAATTTGACGAATTCGTGACGTCGTCGGTCCCAGTCAGCTCCTGC
>JAZHYW010014611.1:25000-51957 GCA_037355805.1 Ixodes ricinus
AGTCACCTTCTTATTTTTGTAATGAATAGATGAGGGACTCGTATGGTTCTGTACTTACGTTTCTTTCTTAATTAGTACACTCACATTTTTAGAAATATTTCATCAAAAAGTGCCTTTTTATGCGATTATGAAGCGTCGTAACTCAGTTTCACATCATAACGCAGCACTGACATTAAAGGGCATACTCATAATAAACATAGGAACTCAGCATGAAAAAAAATATTAGAAGTGCAACACCAGCAGCTCTTTTGTAAACACCATTTGATTGTGATAACATTTAAAATAACTCCCTCTAACGCGTTCTTGGTTTTCTCCAGACAGCGTTCTGGGTCGCTAAACTCGTAAAACACAATAACGGGGCCGAAGTTGCCGGAGCACACCGATTGGCCTATCGCGACGATGACTTCGCGCTTTTTTTGCCGACGTCCGATCGGCGCCGCTCCGGGAACGTTTGGCTCCAACTTTGTGTTTCACGAGTTTAGGGCCCCTGGAATCTGATCTCTTTCGTTTTTTCAGTTGTATGCTAGAGGAATTGGGCTGGCTCTCTGTTAGGCTGGTTTGGTTGTATTCATTTTCAGATTTGTTTAAAATAATTTTAAATCATAGGACTATTTTGAAGCTCGACTCTGTGCGCAAGAAACCGGTTTCAGAGAAGAGGGCGGCTATTTAAACAACGATTTTTTAATTAGAACTTTTTCGTTCTGACTGAAATCACTTTCCATGATTGCAATTTTTTTAAAAGCATGCTAATTGTCCTAAATATTATAAATGACTTATGTCGTAGCAGACGACGCGCGCTTGCGCCATCTTTTGAAAGGTGGCTGAAATTCGAGGTTGAGAAGTCCAGGAAAAGTGGCGCTGAGCCTGCCCTGACGAAGATTCTTGTCTTAAATATTTCCTCGCGCTTCTTCCTCGTTCTTGCAATCAATCGCAGTTAGTCTTGCGAAAAGAGAAAAAAATCTAAAAGCGCATCACAAGGGTCTCCAGCAAGTACTCGAAAGCGCCTAGTGCCTATAAAGTAAGCTATTGAATGCTGCCCGCCGTGGTCCGACACCACGAAAGGTTCAAATATTGAGCTACATACGATAGCGATGACGAAGGGTAATTTCTTTAACTTCACTACAAGACAAACAAACTTACATTTTTTACGTTTCCAGCTTTCCTACCGCGCCGGTCCTGTTTTGTACGGCATCGTGCAGGGATTTAAGATTTTCAGTTTTAACGTTACTCGTGGACAACTTACGGATAGTGTTACGTGCAAAACGCAGTGAATGGGGCTCACCCCAGGTGAAAATATGAAGTGGTTTTCAGGTGGTACCACTTGCAAGTCAAGTGGTACCACTTGCAAGTCAAGTGGTACCATTTGGGCCTCAAGTGGTACCACTTGGGTCGCAAATGGTGTCACATGAACTTCAAGTGGTACCGCTTGGGTTACAAATGGCACCAGTTTGCAAGATCACATATAGGTGATTCAATGAATAAGGTGGATTTTTTTGTATAACGGCTTCTAATACAGATAGAAGCTTACTTTTTTATTTTTCTACGTAGTCTCCCAGCACTGTCACACACTTTTCCAATCTGTGCACGAAGCTTCCGTATTCCTCAGCGTAAAAATCTTTAGACTGATGTCTTAGCCGTCGCTCACAACACTTTTGACTTCATCGTCACTTTCAAACTTCGTGCCTCTCGTGAACGCTTTCAAGGGACCAAACAGGTGAAAGTCTGAAGGAGCAAGGTCTGGGCTATAATGGGGTGAGGAGCAGTTTCCAGCCCAGCTCGTTGATGGTCTGCACCGTTAGGGCTGCTGTGTGAGGCCTTGCTTTGTCATGATGCAAGATGACTCCTTTTGACTGATGACCTCTGCGTTTGTTCTTTATGTCTTTTTTGACCTGCCTCAGCAGTTCACAGTAGTTGGCACTGTTCACAGTGCTTCCCTTTAAAGGAATGAAATGGTGATTGGGCCTTGCATATCCCAAAAAACGGTGAGCACCACCTTCCTAGTGGACCGCTGGGACTTGAACTTCTTTTTCACTGGAGAGCCTGCGTGCTTCCACTCCATGGACTGTCGTTTAGACTCAGGCTCATAGTGCCAAACCCATGTCTCGTCAGATGTGACCACCTTCTTCAGAAACTCATCACCATCTTTCTCATAGCGGGAAAGACACTGCTGGGACAACTCGACCCTCCTCTGTTTGTGCTCCGCAGTAAGCATATTTCGCACCCACCTGCTGCTGACCTTCGAGTAGCCAAGATCATCATGGACAATTTTGTGTGCTGTCCCCACAGATAAACTCAAAGTCCTTGCAATGCCATCCACTGTCACCCTTCTGTCAGACTGAAGGAGGTCATTGACTGATTCGATCACCTCAGGGAGATCTCACTTATGTAGGCCTCCCAGGCCTGTCTTCATCCTCAACACTGCTCCGTCCTTTAAACAATTTAGCCCACTTGTAGACATTGTTTTGGCTGAAACATGTGGCACCATACACAGTTGACATTCTCCTATGAATTTCAACGGGTTTGCACCCTTCAGCAACCAAAAACTTGATAACTGACCGTTGTTCAATCCTGGAGCATGTTTCTTGGTCGGCCATCTTTGTTACTCGGTAAAATTCTCACAGTTTTATTTTTTGTAATCTGCATAAAAAATTAAATCCATGTGGAAAAGTAGTAAAACAATACAAATAACAAAGAGTAAGCTTCTGTCTGTACAGAAGCATAGTTATACGTAGTTCAACTACTCTACTCAAGTTACTGTAGTTTAACTACTTTTTTGAGTAGTTTAGTAACTTTCAATTACATTTTTAGAGCGCAGCTCTTAGGCGCCCGTTTCCGGCTTGAGCGGCGTCGCCGTCGCCGTCGCCGTCGGCGTAACCGCGGTGACGTTTCGGCATGGTGACGTTTCGGCACCATGCCGAAACGTCCTCGCGGGGTCACGTGACCCCCCTGAGGTCACGTGAGCCCCCTTGACGTTTCGGTACCATCCGCGTCACCATGCCGAAACGTCCGCGAGGACGTTTCGGCACTGTGCCGAAACGTCACCATGCCGAAACGTCACGGGGGTCACGTGGCCTCAGGAGGGTCACGTGGCCCCCCTGAGGGGGTCCTGAGGTGGGTCACGTGACCGCCCTGAGGTCACGTGACCCCCGTGAGGTCACGTGACCCCTGTGAGATCACGAGGGTCACGCGACGTCACGAGGGTCACGTGACCTCACGTTACGCCGACGTCGACGCCGACGCCACTCGGAGGAAGGAGTAGCAGGCAGGATGAGGAGGTGAGGAGGAGGGAGGAAGGGTATACCCTCCCTCAGTACCCTTCCCTACTCCTCCTCAAGAGCTGCGCTCTAATTCGGCGTTACAGGGAGTTGTAAACGGCTTTCATTTTTTATTTCGGTAATTAGTAGTTTACTTTAATTACTTTTCTGAGTAACTTCTATTCAAGTTACAAATTACTTTCGAAATTTAGTGGGTTTTGCCTATCAACAAACATTCCTGCACAAAAAAGAGAAAATGTTCGAAGGTCACCTGATATTTACAAGAGGGGGAACCATGTGGCATAGGAAGGGGGGGGAATATTTTGAAGAGTTCGACCCCCACTCCACACACACTGCAACAACACTGCTACGAGGCGCGGGGAGCGAACAGACACGACGCAAGAGAGACCGAATAACTGCGGGATTTGCGTCGAAGACTGGCGTTTCTACGTGTCCCGAAGCTCAAGAGGACTTGACCCTTTTGAAGAAAGAGCACGTCCCTTCTTCCCCATTGTAGAAACTCTCGCCCAGTAGAGGTGGTGCACACACTGCATCCTCACTCAAAGGAGGCAACAAAATGCAGCACCTGCTCTGAAGCTCATGTGCTCCCGTAGTTTATGCTGTATTCGAAGAATCACGTGCTAAAGGGCAACGCAAAGATTACCTTTTTGCGTTGCCTTTCCTCCCAAAACTCAGAATATGAAGATCTTCAAGGATTCATAGATCGTTTGAGAAACCTGTAGTAATTCTCCCCAATTTTTTTATATAAAAATAATAAACAACTAGTGAAAAAACAGTTAGGGCGCAGGTGAGCTGGTGTAGGTTTACCATTTTGTTAGACCACCTGAGACTGGGTGGAAGAAACACGACGACGTCTCAATTTTGTTTTCTCCCTCCTTTTATACAATCGTGACCCCAAAATCGTCACAATAAAAAACACTCCAAACAATGGCACAAAGAGGACAACACGCCTTGACTTCGAAGCCACGCTTAAGAACCACTTCTAACTAACAAAAGGTACACACACATCAAACCATCGGCACGAAGTTAACATTCTTTGACCTCGCAACCAATCTTATCTTTAGAAAAAGAAAAAAAAAACGAACAAACGAATTACATGGAACCGACTGCAGTTCGATTCCATCAACCTATTACACCTTTTTTTTCCTTTCTCTTTCTCTTTTTTTATTTTATTTACGTACGCATACAAACGAACCAAGATCATGAGAAAGAGCTACCTCTCGCGAAAAACACAACCTATTCAAATCATACACGCAGAAAAGCTTTCGCCCTATCACTGAGAAGCATAGACGCCTGGCTTATGCAATTGCCGATCGACTTAATTTTTACTGCCTCCTTTACAACCCTTTTGACGTCATTGATTTCTTTACATACTACCGCTGTTCCGGACCACTCTGCTGAGCAGTTTCTGCAGACGTCGTCGTGTTTCTTCCACCCCGTCTCAGGTGGTCTAACAAAATGGTAAACAAGCAGTGTTGGCAAGTACTCTATGTACTGGTACTTAAAGTACTGCTGTTTAGAAAAATTGTACTTTACTTGAAGTAAATTCTCTGAACATGGACTTGTATATTCCGAGGAAAGTAAAACTCCCGACTTCAATGTACATTTCTCGAATTTGAAAACAAAAAATGCCGGTATCGTCGTGTGAAAACGCGCTCTTTCCAGACGTCATGTGGTCATTTCTCTGAGTGAGGTAATGGGAGCTGTAAGACCGATGAAAATAAGTGCCTTTAAGTTGATTGTGTCAAATTGCTCGTCAGCGAGAGTAAAACAACTACTCTGCGGCGACTTGACCTTATACAATATTTGCTATCATTTCCGTAAAAAAGTGATGCACCTGCGATTACCCCTGGAGGAATGCATACCAGTTAAAAAAAACACAGTATAAGGAATGAAAGGGCTTCATGAAAGATTGTGTTAAAAATGCTTGTACTTTGCCTTGAAATATATTGTATTTATATACGTTACATCAAGTACATTGCACCCGGTGTACCTACAGCTTTCCTTGAAGTACAGAACCTCACATTTACTTCGTACTTTGCTTAAAGGCTCAAGCACTTTATAGATGTACTTTACGCTACACTGTAAACAAGAAAAAATTGTCTAAAAAATCAAGCTCAGACATTGGTAAACCTCAAAGTACAAATGACACATTCGCAGTACTTCATTGACCAAACAAACAAGAAAGTACAAAACAATTAGGCACGCAGGAGCAGAACCAGCTATTAAAGCATTTCTGTGAAAAAATAAGCCGATTCATTTTTGGCTAGCACAATTTCGCTAACTGATCAAAACCTATGTACTTTGTTTTTACCATAAAAACTTATAAAAGTAACTTCAAAGGTCATTCGCTACTAATTTTACGGTAATTAGTAATTTTCTCAATTACTTTCTACTTGAGTAATTTCTACTCTACTCAAATTACTTTTGACGTCAATACTCAGTAACTTAACTTAATTACTTTTTTTAGTAACTTGTACATGTCTGATTAGAAGTCCTTATACAAAAAAAATTCACCTTATTTATTGAATCACCCTCGTATCACTAATAAAATAAGTGAAATCTGTTGCTCTAAGTTCAATCTACAAGCAGTTTAGGTGTCTTAATTATGTTGTTTTTAGTTACAAAACTCAAAAAACAAAAACAATAAATGTAAAGTTTGTTTTTAAAGTGATACATCTACACTTATTTGAGATGCAATTCAAACATTTTGACAATATTTCACACATGTATACAGTGTGATAAAGGTCCATGCATAATGATATGCTACATTTTGCATGAGTACAATATTCTCAAAACACGAGGAAACAAATCTTTCAGACGAGATTCACTAAGCCATTAAAAACTTTGAAAATCTGTTCCCTTTGTGAGTAAAGAAGAGGCTATGGCAGGGGACTATCCCGAACCCTTTTGGCCACGAGCCATACCACAGTTTCTCGGCCACAAGGATCGGTGTCGCCGTCTACGGGTTAAATTGCAAGCTTTTTCAGGCTGGCCGTTGTAGGACCAGCCTAAAAAGGATGCTGAACAAAACATTTTAGTGTCCATGAAAAGAGTGAAGGATATTTCCGCGAGCTAGTGGCCGCCGGTGCGCGCGAGCACACGGAACAAAATTGACGTCATGATCCTCCATTCATGCTAAAGCCTGGTTCACACATGTTCAATCGTTTCATTCGCAAGCAACAGAAACGATACTCACGGATTGCTTCTCGAAGCTAACCCTTGCATCGCTTGCCATGCTGTGTACGGCGAACACTTGTCCCAGTGACTTTGTCGTTACGGTCCTTTTGGTTGCACGCGAATGCAACCAATGCAGATGACAGTGAAATGCATGGGCTCCGGTCAGAAGGAGAATAAAGACAGGCTTTTGATCTCCACAGTAGGCTGTGGTGTAAAGGTAGGCGATTAATTTTTAACAACCACGTAGCTTTAACTTGTGGAATAGAAAATCCTGCTTTTATTTTCCTTTTTGCCCGGAGCCCATACATTTTACTGTCATCTTAGAATAGAGGATCATGACGTCAATTTCGTTGCGTGTGCTGGCGCACACGCGCGGCTGCTTGCTTTTGGGAGAGATCGTGCGCCACTTATTCTGGACACCGAAATGTTTGATTCAGTATGCCTTTACAGTCGTTGTGAACACAAACTATCTGTTGGGTTTCTCGAGAAAAGCGACACGCTTAACCGACACACAGGTCACGTGACCCCATAATGGAAACAGCTGCACCCGAAGCGGCGTGACCCGCTGTGACCCCCCCCCCCTGCCCTTCTTTTTACTGCCCAGCTGCACCCCCTGAGCGCAGCACCCGAGGTGGTCCACACCCCCCCCCCCACACACACACTTGTGACGCCACTGATGTCACGTGACTCTGTGACATAAGCTGACTTTATATCGAGTTCGTGTGTCAGATGACGTCACGTGACAATTGACATCATGCTCGGGTTTCACGTGACGTCACGTACACACAGCATGGGCCAGGCACGTAGCCAGGATTTTGTTTCGGGGGGGGGGGGGGGCCGCCCATGACAAAATGCTGTATGAGGGGGAGGGGGAGAGGAGGCCCCTGGCTACTTGCCTGGGGCCCAGTTCGTTCACATCACATTCTGTACGTTTCCGAGTTCATCAGATTTGATCAAGACGTGCTTAAATAGTTTCTCAGTGGGACAAGAGGCAAATTAATTGAGGACTCAACACACGAACGGCAAAGACCTCATCAGTATGTAAAATGACTGTCCATGAAGCAGGCCTTTAAGGAAATTGGGCTCGCTGCTATGCAGTAGGTGATGGGGGAGATTTTTGGGTCAGTGTGGCTGAAATCACTTTTTCACAAAGGTTCCACACCACGAACGTGTTACAAATAACACTATAAGTGTCGATGGCAAACGAGAAAAAAAAAGAAATCGGAAAAGACTTTGCAGCCTTGCTCCCGTTGCCATGGTTAGCCGCGCGAGGTTACCACGGCCTTCCTCCGCTCTTGAGCGTTTTTGGGTGACTTCCAACGTCGCGAATTGGATTCCACTTAGTCTTATCAAGCCGCTTTCACTTCCGAAGGTTTTTATGTGTAGGCACGGCTTCTTTCAGAGAAGAAGATAAACGCGTCACGCAAAAGGTGCTTCTTTGTCGCGCTTCCTTGGTCTTGTGATTCGTTGCTCTCTCGTGCGTTAACACGCGTCCTAGGGGCGCCCTTCTCTTCCTTAAAGCCCCCGTGTATATAGAAGTAGCGCGAATAGTTGTCCAGACTATTCCTCCTCGCCGACGCCTTTGCTCAAAAATTGTGTCGTGCATGCAGCCAAGTAGAAAGAGGCTGGGAGAAGGTGAATCACATTACTTCTCAGTTTGGGAGGCTTTACTTTTTCTAACTTTCCCCTCCTTCTTTGTTACTATCGTTTCTTGTCCAGCTTAATTTTTTGTTAGCTGAAAACCCTCTAACACAAAGCATGTGTGTTTAATGAATAGATGGATGGGTGCATACAGCGGTACTTCGGCAGTATCTTAGGCTTTGAAAAGTGCTGTCCTTGGAGTGTCTACAAGTTTCCGGGAAGAAAAGTTGTTTTGTTCGTTTTGGGTCGGGGTGACAGGGTTCAAAGATAAGAGAGAAGGAAGATGTCGCGGAGGCCGTCATTTTCCTGCTAACTGTTTGGAATGTACAATTGTGGAAAGAGTTGTTCCTGGGGTTTTTTCTTCCCCCTTTTTGTTCGTTTTATTTTCTATTTAACAAGGTTTTGAAAAAAAATTCAGCTGTGTTTGAGACCTTTGAGTGTGTGTGTCGTTACCTGCTGTCTCGTTTTTTTTTAATCATGTTGAATGTACACCAGCTCGTTGGCGACCTTCCATTTTTTTCATTAACTGTCCCATGAAGCGAACCTGTGTTATCAGCCTTTGAAGCCGCGACAAACGGCCCCTAAACTCCCCTGTCCGATGTAGCGAAGCCTGTAGTCTGTAGCAGCGAATTGATGGATAGACTCCCATTGGCTGGCGCGCGGCATAGTTTCGAGGAACACCACCCCACTGCCATGGCGCAGCGGCCCGGCCGCCAGTAAGAGTGAGCACTGAGCGGCCGGCCGCAGAACCCACCCGGGCAGCATCCGCTCAGGTCGCCCGGCCGGGCTCAGCGCGGCGCATACCTTGGGGAGGAATACGCTACGCATACCAATGCTTTCGCATTCCGACACGTTAGCAGTCTTAAGTGCCTTTGTAGTTTTTTGCGTTACGTTATAATAAGTCACCGGAGCCCCCGTGCCTCGAATGTCACGTGCCAGCCTGCTCCTTAAACTGTCTGCCACGTACCCTTCATACCAAGCACAGGTGTCTCGGGGACTCTCGACGTAAACGGACGTAAAGGCTGGTTCGCAGATTTGCAACGGTTGCGTTCGCATGCAACCGAAGCTACCGTAACGACCAAAACACCGCAACAACCGTGACTCATGGATTGCTTCGCGAAGCTACTCCTTGCATCAAATTGGGTTGTGGGGATATTTATACAGCGTGTAGTATGTCAGCCATTTAAAGTTGCGACGAGTCACTCGCTGTAGATGAGCAATTTAGCCAGTGCAGTACAACCGCTAGCCTGGGGACTTTAACGTGCACCACGCAGTAGTGGTACACGACTGCACGCCGGTACTATGTTCATCCAGATCGAAACGGGCAGGGGTGGGGCTCGAACCCAGTCCTTGCATCACTTGGCATGCAGTGTACGGCGAATGCTATGTTCACACTACGGACGCGACGCGTCGATCTTTCATAACATACGCAAACCTAAGTGCAACAGGCGGAACGAGTTCGTTCAGACCACGATTGCTTGTAGTCTGAACGAAATCGTTCCGCTTCTTGCGCTTACTTTTCCGTGCGTTATAAAAAATCGGGGCGTTGTGTCCGTAGTGTGAACATAGCAGAACGCTTGTCCGGTGACTTTGTCGTTACGGTCGTTTCGGTTGCATGCGAGCGCAACCAACGCAGATGTGTGAACCAGCCTTAAGGCCTGTTCACACATGCAGCGGAGCGCTACAAGCGTAGCGCTAACCTCGCGCTATGCGCGTGCTGACGGCAGCGTTCACCAGCTTTGTATCTCCCCGTCAAAACTGTTGCTCATGGCAGACGATAAGTAGCTGACGGCACGTGAGGAGCGCTACACAAGCGCTTCGCTGCATGTGAGAACCGGCCTTTAAGCTTCCGGAAAGTAATGTAACGCAAGAAAACAGGGCTGTGTGATCGAGCCTTTAGTAAATGCCAGACGATACATATCACGGACGCACGGACCGGAGCGTTAGGTCATGGCGCAATCGCTGTGTTTGATTGGTTTAGCCGATGACACGCACAGAGAGACGACGCACGCGACGCCGGTGAGCTTTTACCGCTGCTTCATTGGTCACTTGGGCTCGTGGCGTCGGCAACGCACTGAAAGAAAGTATTTCAGAAACTCCAGCGGCGTGCATTCAATCTCCTTGCCTTTCGTTCACATTTCGGCTGTCAGGCCGCGCCACGTTTTGCTGCATGTATGCTGGGATAGGCGGTGCCTTTCCGCTTCTGTCTTTTACGTCATTCCCGCTTGGTGGTGTCGCTTCCTTTAGAGTTTTGAATGCTCTATATTTAGAGATCCCTCAAGAAACAAGCAAGAAGTTTCGTACGCTGCGCAAAGTATCTCTTCAAGATTCGGTTTTCATGGAGAAGAACGAGGCTTGTTGTGGTTTGAAATTTTAATTTAGTAACAAATAGGTAATCGTGAATGCACATACAAATATCTTAATACACACTTTTCAAAAGTGCGCGCCCTCCAGTAGCTGCTGCATCAATTATCCGAGGGCGTCATATTTGGGCATGCATTCTCAGCATGCATTGGACAAAAGTGCCGCGTCAGCGTTCGGCGCGTACTCGGGACCCAATGTATTCGACACGAGCCCTGCGTCAGCGCTCGGCTTGAACTCGGATTTAATCACACGCCTCGCGCAGAAAGTAATGACCAAAATATGGCGGCCGTTAGTGTTACCTGATAAATTTTTGAAAAAAGTCTATTTACCTCATAAGGGTGAACTTGGTAAAGCCCCGCGAAGAGCCGAACTTTTCTTAAACGCCTCGAGCCACAACTGCAAACCGCCGCCCACACACTTGCAACCGAGTACTACCAATACCAGCTAGAAGACAAGGCCTACGCGTGACGTTTTGTTTGTAGATCCCCAACCCGCCCCAAGCGGCAAACACCCCGAAGCTTGACGAGAGTAGGGGCCGCGTCAAAACTACATCGCATTCACTGGCGGCCATAGCTGTGCGCGTGACTGCTGAGCGTGAGCTGTGAGCGAGCTTCCACAGTTCATTTGCAGTACGACACCATCAACACTGCCGGCCTTAGCAGCCTATTAATGGGAGCTCGTACTAAAGCATGACCACTGAAGCAGGCGATGGAGAAGACGATGGTGCTCATCCGAGCTACCTTGTGTGCGCTGAGGGGATCTCCTAGTGATGACGTTTAGAGAAGGAAACGCACAGGCCTTGTCTTCTAGATGGTATTGGTACGACCGAGATAGACAAGACCGGTTTTTAAGCCTCTTGCAACGGCGGAGGACCGGATGCTCTGCCGCGAAGCAGGTCGTACGCCGTCTCAAGGGGCTTAAAAACCAGAGGCCAGATTCACGAAACGAACTTACGCCAAAAATGTGCGTAAGACAAAACTTAAGAACAAATTCGTATTCACGAAACGAAATTTTCGTAAGTTTTGCGCAGGTTACGACGAAATCCTACGACAGCTCCGAAGCTGTCTTACGCACTTCTTACGATCAAATCAGCATGGCCGACAGCGTCGCTCAGTTACTTGTTCGCGACGACCAACGGACGTTTATTTTTCTACGTGCGCCTCTCACGCGTCCCGACTTCAAGCAGTAAGAAAAAAGTAAAAATTACTTGAAACAGACCACGACGAACAAGAACGCTGGATCCACAAACACCCGGGAAATGCTCCAACGGCCACGATTCCGTCGACCGGCCAAGCGAGTTCGGCAGAAAGGCTTAGCACTCGGCGCAGCGGTGCTCTGACGGTCCTTGGCCAAGACCGTCTGCCCACGACCGGCTGGCGTGCTGAATGGAATATGCCCGCGCGACCATTGTGAACCCTTCCCTATAATAGTTTGATCGCTGACCTCAATTTTAGATTAAGAGGTCAATCTCTTCCTCTTGTCATCTCCTTGTTTTCCGAGGCAGCGGTGACGAACGCTGTCGTCGAAAAGGGACTCTCATCGATTCTATCTCTTTGTTTTGTGTGATATAGAGCTCAAATAAACGCCGTATGGATTACCTTCGCAACACGGTATGTACACTTTGTTATTAGTATTCCATTTTTATTCTGACACGACTGCACCTCACTGTCGATCGCTATAACAGTTCGTGGGTCGCAATGCCGGTCCAACCTTTCTTTGCCGGGTGTCACGTCAGCATCGAGTTGCAATCGTAAAGGATCGGTCCCGAAGCGCTGATCAATTCGCGGTCCAACAGCGCGAATCCAGCACTTCGATCAAACGCGCGCGTCCGCTCCGAGTGTGAACAGGTATTACGTGGCTCTTGCTGTGTCAGCAAGAGCCACGTAAAAAAAGATACGTTTGAACTACGAGAGTGTCTCTCGTAGTTCAAACGTATCTTTTTTTAACATCGGCTCGCTCCTGTATCTCAGAGGCCGCGAAAAACGCCGCGGCAATTTGTTTCCATCTACGTCGCTACGACTGACACGGGCCGTCTTTCACCAACGATGTCGACTTCGTAGCGATCGAGCTCGTAGCAGTCAACGGAGGCGGTTACGCATCCCGGCCTCGGCATTCGGGCGTGTTTAAATCGTGTTAGCGTCGACATATCACTGCACGGACACGAACCCCAGACAAGCGGTGGCAGAAAGGCCGCCTGTGTTTGTTATGAAAAATCCACGTGCTCCGAACGGCTCCGAACCATGCCGAGCTCTCCGATTGGTTGTTCGTGCTGCCGAAGACGCCGTCGCCATAGCAACAGCACCGGTAGGTTCTAATTCTTCCGTACGAGAACGTCGCTTTCCTCCTCTCACTTAAGAACGCGTTCGTGAATACCGATTTCTCCTCTTCTTACGATGTTCTTAACTTACGAACTTCTTAGCTAAGTTGTCGTAAACTAAGAAGCTCTTCGTGAATCTGGCCTCAGACTTGTCTCTCTCGGTTGTAAGCGTATGAACGGCGCTGAAGTCGAGAAAGCACAACAAGGAAGTGTCTTCGAAGGAACCGAACGAAGATATCGAAAAGATCTCGCAGTTGCAACCCAGCCGGCCAACCTTCGTGACGTTGGCAGCCTACGCGGGTTATCTTTGGACGTCCGTTCCGCCACAGTCACAAGCACCCGATCGGGACACTGCCCGGGGAAGTGTTTACTCGCGCTCTCCATCACTTGCATACAACCTCGGTGTTTCAACTTTGGTAACGTAACCTTCCTGATGTGCCCACTCCTCGACGCCGACTTTCTCCTCTTGATTTTATTTTCCTTCTTGCGGAAGGTGGACAGATAACACATCTCATACTTCGTTTCACTTTTTAAGTTCGACCGCAGCCGACAATCCCATGGAACCAACCAAGCAGCGCTAAAAAGTGCATCGTCACGGTGCTCCTCGTATCTTTGCGTTGGCTGTCAACGGCTAAACCAATCACGCGCGCGCATAAAAAAAAGACACACGCACGATCACGCCGCATTCACTGTGCCTGCGATAGTAAACGCACAAAGACGACGAGCGTCATGACGATGCACTTTTGCCGCTGCACGATTGGCTACATCGGATCAGCGTCGGCTGCGGTCGAACTTAAAGGCCGACGAGCGGCCAGAAAGGAGGAAACTTTTCCTCAGTTCCTCCTCTCCATTTGAGAAAGAGGGAGTCCCTCCTCCTTTCGGCGGGAAGTAGGTCAGAGACCCGCTCATGAGGGGAGAGGAGGAGAGAAGAATGCGAGAGAGAATGAAGAGAAGGAAACCGGGCACCGCTCTTCGGCCCGTCGGAAGATTATTACTACAGGTGGGCCAAGGTATATGTTGGGTGGGCCTTTAAGGCCCGTTCACACTCTTGCGACCTCTTGAAACTGGGTTCCTTAAAACTTCTTACAACCGGAGGACACAGTGGCGCCATCTATTAAGCAGCAGTGTAAACTTGGCGGTCCGGTGTATTTTCTATTTCTCTTGCGCATTGTCCTTTCTTTCTTGGCTCGAAAAACTTCTGTCAATGTTATAAACGAGCCTTTCTTATAGGTATTACGCACATTTGACCTCGGAAATCCCACAAAACCTTCGCTCTTGTGAAATGCAGTTCCAGGGTCGCCGCATAGATGGCGCCAGAATGCCAGTGTGTTCCCTCGTCCCAAGAAATTTTAAGAAGTTTTAACAGATCTCGTCTCTCTCGGTCGTACTCGGTTGCAAGAGCGTGAACGGGCCTTTAAGGTGAAACGGTGTATAGGTAGCGAGGTTGTAGTGATCATTTTTCGACGTCATCCATGAGAGGCCAGCGCGGAAAACGTATCGAACACGAGCGTTCGTGTCAGAGTTCGGTTGGGCCTCGCGTTCTGTCTGATTAAACGCGAGGCACAGCAGGACGCTGACGTATAACCAGTGTCCAATATATATGCTCCGCATTGGCCTTTTTGTGCGTGACGCGTCGAAGATTCGGCACTATGGCCTTGCTGCCTGGGGAGTTGTTAGAGGAGTTTGTCATTTATGACACCTACTAACTGTTTTCGAACAAGCGCTATTTTCCCGTTTGCGTGGGCACCCCGCATGTGGAGAAACCAGCTGCGCGGTGGGTAAGACACCTGCGCACTGCGCCATACCGTCAGCAGCGCCGCCAGTGCAGTGGGACGGCAGGGTCACACGTTGGTTTATAAACATATATGAAAGAATGTTGTTGGGATGATTTCATTGTAATTCGATCAAATTTGACGGGGAAGTGCAAGGGCACGAAGAGGGGGAGAGGGGGATAAAACTAAAAAAAGATAACTAAATTCCAGTGATGAACAAAAGCGTTCTTCAAAAAATTAGAACCTAACAGTTTTTTCAATTGGATATTTTTATCGCAACTTTGACCGTTGTTTCATTAATTGTTGTTAAGCTGCTGGCATTGGTTATCTGAAAAGATGGCCTACCTGCAACAAGTTGACCGACTGACTTGACGAGCTATCTACTACCAGTTGGCTTCTGACGACCAGGCGTGACGAGTCGTCCCTAGACCCGCTCAGTCATGACAGCTTTATTTATATTGGAATGTTTATTTCATATAACATGTCACGAAAAGCATCGGCCATCGTACATGATGAATTTAGTGGCCAGTAATGTAGGATGGTGATACACAAGCAAAGTCTTGAAGCAACAAACTATATATATATATATATATATATATATATATATATATATATATATATATAATTATATATATAACTTCAATTGCATACTTGTGTTAATGTGTCACCGAGCTCCTCGTTCAATCCCCACCCCTTCCCGCTAGGACAAGTGGTCCAGGCAAACCACTCCGTCTTTCCATCATGTCTCTTTCACTCACCTACCGGTTTCGATCTGGGTGAGCATCGCACCGACGTGCGGTCGTTTATCAGCACTGCGTGAGGCAGGTTAAAGACACCAGGCTAGCGGTCGTCTGCACTGGTTAAATTTTCCATCTACAGGAGAGACACATGCGGATGCCCTTTGAGGCTGACCAACTTCCCGCTGTCTAAACAAACGCACGACACAAGTACAATTACGAAGCTCCTCAGCTGCACGCGATAAAACGCAAGGGGAATCCTTTACTAAAACCTTTAAACCATTGAACGAATGTGGAGTGGGCAAGAGATGACATATATTGTTTTGAGTCTACCAGGTTTTGTATGGACCGCACGCAAAAAACGGTTCTGCAGTACACTTTTGAACTGATATTACAGAGGACACTAATATCAACGGCGTGACGTATCATTAGCAGCTGTATAACAGTGCCTCTGCTTTTTTTTGTGATTGTTTATAAAGCTGCGGCGAAGCTAGTATGCCGGAGCGCGCGGTTCACAGATGGGTTTAAAGAGCTATATTTAACTCTCCATCACAAAAATATCCGCCTCTGTGACTCTGTCACAAAGCGCTGGCCTACGGATCCCCAGGTGGCGGTTTCCAATCCTGGCCGAGGTGCCCGCAATCTGACGAAGGCTTATTGCGGGGAAAGCGCCATGTAACCGAATTTTTTGGTTGCACGTCAGAAGACTCCCAGCTGGTTCACATTCAGTGGTGGAACTGCTGCGCCATTTGCGCCAGATACAGAACAAATCCCACTACATGCTGCTCCAAAGGTTGTATTTGTGCACAGTTTGCGCCATGTCTGTACCAAAAGGGAACTCTTCAAAAGGAAACTGAAAGTGTCTGCACGTGGCGTTGTTTGCAATGCCACTAAAAAATTTAAGAAAAAAGTAATTTTTTTTTTGCCGGGTGATAAAGTACTATGTGCGAAGAGTAGGGCTGCGCGAATATTCGAATTATCAAATACTAGTTTCAAATTATACGCTATCTGATATCCGCTTTAAACTTAACTGCAATGTTCATACTTTTTGAAGTGTTGATCGCGGCGGGTTAGCCCCTTGAGTGCGCTTTTTTTCAAGCAACTATGCACTGCTGAGAAGCAATACCCACAGAGCTTACACCGCAATCTTGCGACTCGCTTCGCCGCAGCGCAGCCGCGCACTTAGGCAAAAAACACATTTTCAAAGTGGTAAAACGCGCGCGCGCGCCTGGTGTAATAAAAAAAGAAAACGTTGCGATTGTTGATATTTATTTTGCAGTAAAATCTTCAAAATTTAAATGTGGCTTTTATGCAAGGGTTTATGTTAGACACCGATGTTTTAACAACCTGTGTTCACTAGTTGTACTTGCTTTGTTTTAATTCAGAATTTAAGAAAACCAAGATTTTTAAATCCCCTCAATTAGGTAGGGCGGGGCTTCCTTATAGGTTTAATTTTATGTCAAATCTGTCATTTACTTGTAATCCTAATGTAGGCATTGGACTGTCTGAGATCACAGTTAATAAATATAGCTAGATTAAATTTAAACAGAGCTCATAAGTGGGCAATTAGAAGCTTGGAAAGAACATTTGTGAGGTCAGCAGAATTTTTGTTTAAGCACAGTGTAACAGTAGTGAAATGCATGGAGAAAGGCGCAGCAACTATTCAATATTTGCTTAAAAATGTTCGACCAATACCACTATTCACTTTGAATTTGCTTTGAACCCAAAATCCATTATTTGCAAATTCCTTACGAAGAGTTATCGGTATCTGTGAGAACGGTGCTCACATCGATTGCACGAATAGGTAATGCTACTCGTGATCAGATAGAGTAGCTATATGCTCCGCTTAGCTGTTCTAAGAACAGTAGCAGGTTGAATACAAGCGAGGGCAGCGTGAGGCACATTTAACGCAAAAATGTCCGTTTGATGTCGAACTCGCGACAATTAGCTCACAATAATACAACCCCTACAAAGTAGCCATAAACAGATTTTTTACGTCAACCACAAACCGAATACGCCATCGGTGCCCCTAATAGCTTAATTGAGACATCTGGAAAATTACCAGCGTATGATTGTTCAATAAATAAATAATCTGTAGCGGCCAGGTCCCCTGGAGGTGTACCTAGATTGCCTCCCAACACTCCAGTAACTGAAGATTTTCCACAGGCTAACTTTTAAAAAGATAGTATAAAACTTTAACGTGAAAGCTCAAGATTGTCTGCTCCAAAAAAAGGGAATTTCTGCTCCAAAACTCGTTCTTTTCTGCTACAAGAGCTGCTCCAAATCACCATCTGTCAGTTCCACCACAGCACATTAATTGTCAGCCTTCAGATGGGGCGCGCCAGATGCCCTTCGTTTGCTTTAGCACGTAGAACCCCCAATTCAATTCATAACAAAAATGGCAAGGAAAAGTATGTCCCATTCTTAACAACCGAGTCAATTGCAGAGAGAGTTCAAAGATAATTAAAATAAATACCTTTCTGAAAAAGCCTACATGAAGTATCTAACGATTTAAGAGCTTGGCAACATCGAAGTACGTGTTAATTTATTTTATATTGTTTACAGTCACGATGAGAATACAACATGATAGCCTTCCTTTACAGCTTCCTGAGCTCCATGCAGCGTATTATGCAACGAATAACTGATAAACGTCGCCCGCGCTGGCTTTGCGCGCGACGTAGCAGCCACTGTGCTGATGCCACGCGCAGAGCAAAAGCCGACGGGCGAAATTCGTCGATTTTTTGCAGCATGTTCGTCCCATGAAGTTAAGCCTTAAAACAAGAGCCCGGTTCGCATGGTGCGATTTTATTTGTGATTTCGCAAGTACAGTGGTGAGCTCCGCAGCTTCCACCACGTTTTAGGGGCGAAGCTCCTTAGGGCTAGCCATATCCGGCGTCCGTCCGTCCGGCGTCTGGTGCTCGTGCTCGTGAGCTCACGTGCTCGTGTAAGGGGAAGAAAAAGATAATAAAAAAATTATATAAAATTATGAAAGAAAAGGCTTTCTATTAGACCTAGTACCTAATACCGATGACCTCGAATACCCCACCGACTTCCAGCTTCTCACCCGCCGCGGCCTTATCCGTGGACGGGAACCTTGAGGAGATGGACACGCGCCCAGCAAGCCAGGCAAGTCCTGCCGCCGCCGCGACGGACCAGCTTCCCACTTCGCTGATCGCACCCGCAAAACGCACCGCGGAGGAGGAACCTTTTCTTGGTGAATCTTCCACAACTACCAATAACGTAGATTCGGCGGAAATCGCGCTGAAGGCTCTATTTGCGGCGATTCCGAGAGAACGCCTCATTGACATCTTTAAGAACTTTCTCGAAGGGTCCAGTCCAAGCAAACCCAGCAAGGGCAAGAAGAAAAATCGGACAAGACAAACCCACTGACGGCGAATTTATCGCCGAACTCAACAAGCGTTGCTATGTCCGAAGCAACAACGCCAGCCCAAGAAACGCCGAGCACAGCGGCAAGTCGGCGCCAAGACGCCGATACAACTGCGCTGATGATATTTACAGCTGGCTGTGCGCAAGATGGCGCGGCCGCAACCGAGTGGCAAGGTCCATTGCCCTCAGACAACGAAAAATGGACACCAGTCACCTACAAGAAAAGAAAGCGGGTACGAGTAGACCCCTCACTCCAAGCCCACGGAACGGTACGGCCCCGACAGCGCCTGTTCGAGTACAAGGTTCGCCCTACGAACTCTCAAGTCTCGATAAAGCCTTACCTTCAACCACTCAAGACGCAATGCACCATGCTGCGCACTACAGCATCGTTCTCGATGCACCTCATCGAGCAAGCCAACACCATTTCGGTCCGTACGGACACGGAGGAGCTGGCAAAAACGCTAAGTGAGATTACAGAAATCAAAGTGCAGGGACGCGAAGCACTTCCCGTACAAGTCTTCCGCACGTTTGGCACTTCATACACCAAAGGTATCATCTATGATATCTACCCTAAAGAGCAGGACCCGCGCGACGAAGTCCTCAACCGCGAACTCGAATCGGAGAAAATCGACATCGTGGCCGCCCGTCGGCTAGGCAAGTCGAATACGGCTGTCATCACGTTCGACGGAGAGAGACTACCGAGGTCGATCTTCTACGGCAAGCGCTACATGAGGGTATTCCCACACAAGCCAAAGGCTGTTACGTGCCGTAACTGCCGCAGGCTGGGCCACAAACCTGACATCTGCCGTTCGACAGGTCAGGCGGTGTGCCCGACCTGTGGAACTTCTCACCTAGCCGACACTGACCCCGCCAAGGGACCAGGATGTCCGGAGTCTACTCCCTACTGCCAGGGATGCAAGAAGAAAGGCCACCTGGGTACCGATCGCAAATGCCCAACGTGGTCGGCAACGAACAAACGGATGCGGGAGGACATCCAGAAATTGAAAAAACAACACCGACTCCAACAGCCGTCGGAGAACACAGAAAGAGTAAAAATACTACGAAAACACAGAGCGGCACTTTATGGGCTGACAAGGTGAAGCAGAACATCCAAGCACCCCCACCGGCCCCCACTGGAGGGTCAGAAACACAAGAGCTCCGCAACATGTGCAGCTACCTCAAAGCTGAACTCGACAGGCTTAAAGCCACAGTCCAGTCCCAGCAAGAGGAAATCAAGCAATACAGGGAAACTGCTAACCGGCAAAAGGCGCTAGCAGCCCAAATCCTCAACGAAAAATGATCAGAGTTCTCCAGTGGAACTGTCAGGGGCTCCGCAAACGTGCAGCGGAACTCCGAGTACGCCTTCTGGATAAGCCTGACGAACGCCCTGACGTACTGTTACTTCAGGAAACGAACACCACAGCCGTCAATCTTTATGGATACCTGGTATACTCCAGTCCCTCCATAACCACCAAACGCCCTGGAGAAACGACTTCTCCTCCAGGGAAGGCTCTTGTCTACGTGAGGGACGACTGGCCTCAGCACCAAGTCGACCTCACCCCGTACTCCAACGACGGGCAGGAAATTGTGGCGGTGCGGATCCAGGTCCAGCAGCACCACATCGTCCTAGCATCCATCTACTACAGACCGCTCAAGTCCGCGACACAGCAAAGAACCAACCTATGGATCTCCCATATTCACGATCTTTACCCCAAAGAACAAAAGCTCTACGGAGGAGACTTTAATCTCCACCACCCTATGTGGGGATACAACCATGAATCTCCGGGAGCGAAAGACTTAGTGGGCGAGATGCATACCTTCCGCCTAAACCTGGTCAACAAGAAAGGAGTCAAAACAAGACTAGGAGGTTCCGGGCAGTCGGATACCACACCCGACCTCACTTGGACCACGAACCCATACATTCAACACCACAAGTGGAAATGCCTACCGGATACGTGGGGTAGCGACCACTTCCCCATCTGCTTCGAATTCTCACCGACGAGACGGGTAAAGGACAAGGTTGAAAAACGCACAGCCAACATCGTACACTGGGACAAATGTAGGGAAGCCCTTAAGCGAGGAACTCGAAGCGCTGACTTTGAATCGCGCCTCAACAACGCCCTGAGGACTGCAACCATCAAAAAGGACATCGGTGAAGATACTCCAACACCCGATCTCCACCTTCTCAAGCTGTGGGCCAAGCGACTGCAAAAGATACAAAAGTACCGTAAAGGGCCCAAAAGCACCGAAGCCAGACGCAACATCACCAGGGCTACGGTGGAAGCGAAGGTCTACGCACAAAAACTCGACGAACACCGCTGGCTCGACTAGAGCGCATCGCTCTCCGAAAAACGCCGATATCGAACCTGTGGGCCACGAATCGCGCGCTTCTTGGAAAGCAGAAATGCAAAGGGGCAACACTCACACTTGCCCTTAAGCTCAACAAGACTGAGAAACAACTCGCCGGAATGGCAGGGGACCTCTTTTATCCTCAGCCCGACTTGACGAACTGTCCTTCGCCATACCACCACGAAGTCCTGGCTCCGGGTTACGGCATGGACCGGCCCTTCACGCGGGGCGAGCTCGGAAGCGCTCTTCAACGCGGAAAAACCCACACAGCCCCCGGACCCGACAAGATCACCATGACAATGCTTGAGAAACCTCCCAGATCTTACCAAATCCGAGCTTCTAGGGTGGATTAATGAGATCTCGGAGACTGGCAAGCTTCCCAAAAGCTGGAAACACTCCTCGTCATCCCGATCCCCAAGCCGGGCAAGGACAAAGGTACCCTCACAAACTACAGACCGATCTCCCTTACGTCTTGCACCTGCAAGATAATGGAGCGCATGGTACTTTCAAGAATAGAATGGCTTCTCGAATCCAACAACTCTTTCCACCCTGCACAGACGGGGTTTCGACCCGGCGTCGGCACCCAAGAAAGCCTGGCTCTGATATCGGCAGATATTACTCGCAACATCAACCCTGACCGCTCCAAGTTCAGAACCATCATCACAGTTGATGTCAAAAAGGCTTTCGATTCTGTTCCACACTCAACAATCATAGAAGAATCTCAGCTGCCTTGGCATCACTGGTAGATCCTTAAACTTTGTCAAGACTTTCCTCGAAGGCAGAACCTTTTCGGTCCGCTGCGGAGCCAACTGCAGTGAACCCAAGGCCAACCTCGTAGGTGTCCCGCAAGGCTCTGTCATCTCACCGATGCTTTTCAACATCGTGATGGCGGCCCTACCCTACGAACTCGAAACAATTAACAAGCTAGGGTTTACGATGTACGCCGACGACGTATCGATCTGGACCAAGAGCGAAGACATCGAGAGGCAACAAGCCACAGTCCAAGCCGGCCTAGACATGATTGAAGCCCACCTTCACAAGGTAAGCCTCCAAGCCTCCCCAGACAAGACAAACTATGTCACCATAGCACCCAAACGACAACGAGTAATGAAGATTGGCGACCAGCTCCATCTCGTGCTCGCAGGAAAGCGAATCCAGCCCTCTACGTCTGTCAAGATCCTGGGAATTACCGTGGAGGAGACAGGCAAAGGGGACATATGGCTTCAAGACACACTGAAGTACTGCAACTCTGCCCTCAATGCCATGAGAAGAATCTGTAACGCCAAGGGCGGTGCAACGGACGAGATCGCCAGAAGGATGGTAAAGGCCATGGTAGTCTCCCGAGTCTGCTACGGAGCCCGACACTACTGGCTCACCAAGGCACAGTGGCGAAAACTTGAGTCCCTGAACAACCAAGCTATGAGGATCATCACGGGCCTCCCTTGGTTCATCCCGCTCAGGAAGCTAAAGGAGCACGCACAGATCAACTCACTTCATGACACCGTCGTCGCTCGCACGGTTGCACACGGTGAACGTCTTAAGCACTCTAAGCAAGGACGGGAAATCCTGAAACTTCTATGGCGCGCAACAGAAGGCCTCCCCGACCTTCCCGAGCAACTCCCTCATTGGGAGGATCACATGAACATTGCCGAAAACAAGCCGACTGCTCGAAAAGGCGACTCCCAACAGCAATCACGAATCGCAAAAGCGCACTCCAGAATGGTTGAGACATGGACCAACCCCACTCACATCATGGATGCATATACCGACACCGCCGCAGAAGACTCCCCGGTTCCGCTGAAGACCGCGGCAGTCTACTTTCCAGCTCTCGGCTCCTTGGTCGCGAACGCACTTCCAATGTGCACCTCCATCAAAGGGGGTGAACTTGCGGCGATTCACATCGCCCTCGAAACAGTCCTCAAGTCACAACACCCGCTACCTCGCGAACTTCGAGTGTTCTCGGACTCGCGAGAAGCAATTAAAGAATGCCAGAAAGCAAGAAGCCCGAGCCGCATAGTTCGGGAAATCAAGAAGCTCGCCTCCCGACTCCTGCTGAAAGGAACGACCACCAAAATCTCCTGGGTCCCTGCGCATGCAGGCATCGAGGGCAATGAAGAGGCTCATCAGCTAGCTCGCGCGTCCCTTTCCTTTCTCCGCGAAGCTGCTGACGTCCTTCCACATAGACACGACCATGGCTATGCAACCGCCTGTGATCAGGACACGGCTGGCCAAACAGATCAAGGATACGACCCGGATGAAGAACGGGCCCAGATTAAAGAGCTCTACCGGACCACACTGTGGGAGAAACTTCCTCCGAACGCAGATCCCATTCCCCAGGGTTTCGGCAGACGAGCCAGCGTTCTCCTCACGAAAATACGCACGGACACCACCTGCACGCCCGCCCAGGTGCACCATTGAGCAAGAAGGCCGACACTCACCACATCCTATGGAAGTGCCCCAAATCAAAGGAAGCCAGAACAAAGCACCGACCCCCAGACATTAGCTCCCTGGAGGGATGGACTTACCCGCCTGGATCCCAGGACAACCAAAGGAGAATCCTGAACGGCCTCCTAGATTTTATCTATGAGGCCAAGTTGGACATCTTCATCTAGATCCCTTCTCTTTTAGTTCGTGCCAGCGTCCAGACCGCGTAGTTACCGACGCCCTCCCTCTCCTTTTCCTCCTAGATTATGGCCAATAAACGCATTATGAACTGAACTGAATGAAAAAAAAAATGTTTGCGCAGTCGACAGGATTCGAACCTGTGCGGGAGACCCCAATGGATTTCTAGTCCATGGTGGGAAATACGCCAAAGGGACAAGGACAGGGAAGTGAGGCCTCACTTCTCTGTCCTTGTCCCTTTGGCGTATTTCCCACCATGTATCAGAACCAACTAGCCCAACTCGCAGTCCTAATACAGTTGATTTCTAGTCCATCGCCTTAACCACTCGGCCACAACTGCGGGACGAGTAGGGAGCTCTGAGATGTGGTAGTAACTCAAGAGCTGGGGATGTCATGCATGAAACATTGCATGTAGCCGCTCAACGTCTATACGGGAGAGGGCGCTGCGGTCAAATGCGTATATAATCGCGTTAAACTTTGCATTTATTGGCTCAACGTTTATAGACGAGAGGGCGCTGCGGTCAAATGCTCAAAGGCGTATATAACCATGTTCCATACCACACATTCTCTTTCTGACATGGATGAAAACGAACGAAAGGCTCGGCTACAGTAGCTCGGCATGCTGCGGCTCAGCGTATACGCAGACAAGCACCACCAGGGCCGGTTTGCTCACCTTGCGGCCGCGGCTGCGGCTGCGGCCAAGAGGGATTTTTATGTCACGTGACCAGCTCCATGGGGACAAGGAAGTACCTAGCGTCCTTGCCCTAATGGCAGAGAAGTCCGTGCCGCTTCGAGTACAAAAGTCTAATTTCGCTCGCAGAAACTGACTGCAGAGGCTTTCAACTGAAGTCCAATTAACCGCCCCATCATACTTTAGGAGCGGCAGGTAAAGTTACGGCCAGGGAAGGTAAATATAAGCCAAAATAAAGAAAAACTCACGCAAAACGAAAGCTGTGGTTGTGTATTTATATACCTGTGCCAGCGCCGGACCGAGCAGCGTCTGCAGCAGTCGAGCGGTTTGAGCGCCGGGACTTGCCGTCGCGGCGTGAAAGTTCAGGGTTCAAATCTCGGGGGAAACTTTTTTTTTTATTCTGCGAGTGTGTTTTGTTTTTTAAGTGTGATCGTTTTTTACTAATCATCCACTAGGACTACTGCGCCTTACACGATTTTTACTGTTTGCCCCACTTGTTCGGCTGACAAACCGGGGAAAAAAGGTTACGGTAAGCCAAGTTAACGCGCTTCTACAATCGTTTCATAATGTTCATTAAAAGGAAACCAAGATCAAGCCAGGTTAACGCGCTTTACAATCGTTTCATCATGTTCATTAAAAGGACACCAAGATTACAGCATCGTTATGACTTTCACACAAACGGGGCCGAAACAAGCATCCTTTCCCAGCAACTACTATTTTATCTGTTTTTAAATATACAACGCTCTTGCTACGACTCTTTTCAATAACAGGAGGCGCCTATTTAGTACTAATACACACTGCAGTCGTGTCAATTAAAAAAAAGATTCTACGAAATAAACACATACGAAAAACATAGCAGCCGTGGATGCATTGATTGAGCGAAATCCTACAGGCAAGGCAACAAGTCAAACGTCTGAGAAAGTCGTAAAACCGAAATAAAAGATATTATACTTTTACTTGCATGGAATGTGATAAAAGTTATATTTTTACTCTTTACATCTCGCTGTGACAATCGTTTTGTAATATTAACACATTACGTGTTGAATTTTAGTATGGATAGCAGACGATCACAACCGAATGCAAAAATGAGTCAGGCGTCGACATCGCAAGCCATCTCTCGAACGCAAACACCTAAAATGACTTTGGATCAACAAATGGAATTAATTAGAGCAATTGGAGAACGAAAACAACAAATTCTAGAGAAATTCAGCAGCACAGTTACCTGGCGAACGAAGAGACAGGCATGTGAAGATATTGTCAACGACATAAGCTTTCCGCGGAGTGCACGGCAGCCGCAGGAGGCATGGCGGAAGTTGGTAAAGAAAGCCAGAGACATGTATGCGCTCTTCCGAGGTCAAGAACAACGAACTGGTGAGTCAGAAGTACCCGCCCAATAATTTTATAAAGCTCATACGGCCTTGTGTACATTCTTAGTGAGAATGCAGTCAAATACAAGCAGAAAAAAAAAGAGAGTTTCTGGCGCGATTTGAACCCGGGACTTTCACGCCGCGACGCCAAGTGCCGGCACTCTAACCTCTCGACCACAAAGGAGGCGCGAGCCGCCGGCGCTGGCGAAGGTATATAAATATACTGCCACCGCTTTTATCTCGCGTGGTTTTTTCTTTATTTTGCCTCATATTTACCCTCCCTGGCCGTAACTTTACCTGCCGCTTCTCCAGTATAAAGGGGCGGTCAATTGGACTCCAGTTGAAAGTCCCTGCAGACAGTTTCTGCGAGCGAAATTAGGCTTTTGTGCTTGAAGCGATACGGATTTCTCCGCCATTAGGCCGGGACGCTAGGTACTTCGTTGTCCCCATGAAGATGGTCACGTGACATAAAAATCCCTCTTGGCCGCAGCCGCAGCCGCGGCCGCAAGGTGAGCAAACCGGCCCAGAGCTTCGCCCCAATCAACATCATTCACCACGTGGAGATGCTGTCAATTTTGTTCTCCCTCTATTTTTTTATTTTTTTTCCTTTTTTTCTCTGCACGAGCGACTGCGAAGTCGGAAGTAACATCGCACTATGTGAATCAGGCTTTAGCAGGCATTTTTGTTTCGCCGTTGAAATTTAAGGCAAAATTGCTCTGGGACGAAAGCATACTCCACTTGTGCAACTAGTGAAACGTATCTTTTCTCTATAATGGCTTACCTAGTAATATTTTATTATCATGTCATTTATCTCAGAAGCAGGATCGTCGCATCTGCACAGCTTGTTCACGCAAGGTGAACATCGAATTCAATTCGATGCGCGTAATTACCGCACGTAAACGACACGGGTGTTAATCTTTTCACTTGTTGATTAATTAGTGTTCACTCAACTTTATGTGTTTCTCGTTATCACGTGATACTTCAGCGATTATTCTAATACAGAAAATACTCTCCTGCCAGAGTTCGAAGTATGAAGTCTGGCTCGCCACGGTCAGTGATTAGGGGCGACCTTAGTGGACTCTTTGTAACAAATCACCAAGGTCAGTGATTAGGGGAGAACTAAGTGCACTTTCTGTAACAATAGGTCTAATGTGAAGCACAAAGTGCTTCATATTAGCCCGGGGTGATGTTTTGCGGTTACACCTGGGAGGATGGTATGAAACACATAGGAGGGAATGCGCCATCGTAAAGTACT